>JAPKLY010000037.1:0-24495 GCA_026898435.1 Prunella vulgaris
GTACAAAGGCCCCAGAGCGGGGTCCTCAGACGACCTCAATCTTTTCAGCTCTGAACCTTCAGCAGCTTCGATGGCAGCGATGAACCTTGTCCTCTTTCTTTCCGCCGCTATCAGTTCAGGGGGGAAGTTTTTCTTCTTTGCTTTACCAGTAATGGCAATCTGCTTCTTCCCTTCTTCCCCCTTTTTGGCATCATCGTCATTTATCCGTTTGACAACTTCATCCACTGACTCCGCCAATAGTGTAAACTGACCATCTATCTCAGTCTGCTTTCCCTGCAATTTTCCAATCTGCCTGGCCATCCCTCTCAGGCCAACACTTAGCTTGTCGACGGCTGAATTGTGCTCAGCTTTTAGCCGTCCTTCAAAGCTCATCATCCGATTGTTCAGGGCAGTGGCAATTGCATCCTTCTCCTGTTCAGACATTTCATTCAGCAGTTCCTCTTTCAGTTCAGCTTTCAGTTTGGCCAACTTTTCATCAACCAGTTGATCAACTTTTTCAGACAATTGTTGATCAAGAAAAGTGGCAAGCTTAGTCTCCTGCTGAGTCTGTACATCTAAGACCATCTGATTGCAGCTTTGTATGACACTTTTAGCTTGCTCGGAGATAGCAGTAAGATCCACTGAATGTTGTGTTCTGACTTCTCCAAGAAGATCGATTGCAGCATGCATATCAGTGGCCATATCATTTAGGTCACGGTCCAGGTTGTTCACTTTTTTGTTCAGAGTCTCAGAATTTGTACCAACCCTACTTGCTTTTCGCTCAACGAGAATCACCCTCCTGTGTAGATTGCCAAGAGCTCGTGAGGAATTATGAAGATATAGAGATTCGGGTGTGGTCCATTTTCCTCTGACTCGGACCATGCCTGGTAGACCCTCTCCTGAAGCCTCCGCAATCCTGGGTCCCAGGATTGCTTCATCGGCCGGTGCACTGACTCCCTCAGTGCCACCTTGCTGATCATCATCAGCAATCTCCACAACCTCCAACTCAGTTTCCTTTTCCCCTTCCTGCTCTCCCTCAGCTTTCTGAATCTCAAGCTCAGGATAAGTTCGGCGGACTGTTTTGATAAAATCCACCATCTTAATCAATTGATGTAGAGAGTTCACACCAAAATGATCAAAGAGGGCGGCTTCTAACTCTGCAATGCAGTCCCATCCTCTGGACTCTCCTAGCTGACTGAGCTCAGACCATGTAGCGTTTCTGATCATGGCAAAAGTGCGGAGTTGCACCACTGCCTCCTTCTGATCATGTCAGGAAACCTTCTCTCCACCATTTCAGCTGCCTCTCCCCTTGCTACAATCTCAAAATCTAATAGGTCGTTCATATCGGGCACAGGGAACGGCCATGGTGCTTCAGCCTGAACTGGTTCAGCAGCCTCCTGCCCATCTCCTCCTTCCTGAGCAGGTTCCCCCTCATCCTTCTTCACTCTCTGATAGGTTGCGGCAATGTTGAGAATCAGTTGATCAGGATCAGGTGATGCAACATCCGGAACAGATGTAATGGGAGCAATTTCAAGTGCGGCCTGAGCCGGTTCCCTCTCCGGAGTTGCATGCTGAACAGCTTCTTCAGCAGCTCTCTCTTCCACAAGCTTTTTCTCTCGCTCTTCCATGAGCTTTTTCTCTCGCTCATCTGACCCTGAATAAAGAAATTTCAGTTTTTGTTGCTTGGGTCCTGAGGGTTTAGATTTATCCTCCGCAGGCTTTGCTGTATCGGACTCTGAAGACTTGCCTGCCTGAGCCTTGACTCTTTCAGTCATGCTCGCCTGGGCCTTCTTCTTCTGAGTCCGTGGTCTTCTCCTGGTGCCAGCATCACTGGAATAAGCTCTGAAGAGGTCAGTTTTGGGTGGAAGCTTGAGGGACTGGGCCTGATCTACGTCCCCTAGGTCCAGGGTCTCCAAAATCAGTGAGATTTTGGTGCCAAAATGCATCTTGGCCTCGAACGTAGCCTGACCCTCAGGCGAATACTTTATTTTGTTGGTCTCAGCCACCAGCAATTGGAGAAAGTATTCCTCCCAATCAAAATTATGAATTGAGGCGTCCGAGATGGCCATCATTGTGTACATTTTGGCCTGGAGATCTGCTCCAATCCTCCGGCAATCCCCATCACTCCTTGACTTGTCAGATCAAAGAAGTGTCTATTCTCTGTTCTCAGGACAGATTTGTTCAGACCAGATTTCAGAACCACAGCCCCATCGCAAAGGAACTGGAGATAGTCCTTCTCGTTTCCAAACCCATAGTCCACTGGGCTTCGTCCTATATGAGGAAGATTCAGAACCTCTCTGATCTTCTGCCTGAGGTTGAGAGTGACCCATCTCCTGGTCATCTCTTCCTCGCCATCCTTCCCCTTCACACATGAAGAAAGGGGTATACATGTCTCCCACTCCTGGGAGTCCTTGTTCTGCGCCATCTTTAGGTAGAAGGCAGCAACAAGTCTCGGGTGGAGTCTCTGTGGTCTGGCTGTAATGAATTGCAGAAGACCTGCATTTTTGTATAATTCTCGCACAGGCAAAATATCCGGGTGATTAGAAGAAAAATCCCCAAAGGGTTCATAATGAATTTAATTTCTTAAGTGGAAAAGATTTCCAAAGAAAGAATCTGCAGATGGAGAAGCCATGGAAATAAGTTTGAAGTTTTGAAGAGAATCGGGTTTTAGAGAAAATATGTTAGGAAAATATTGGGTGCATAAAAGTTTTAATAGCACAATCTTCCCATATTTATACAAAAATTCGGTTTGAATCGGATGGCTCAGAAAGTAATGACTTATGGGATTCAACGATTAAGATCAAAACATAAAAAGTATGTAGACTCTTCGGTTATTCAAAAGTAATTGGTCAAACTTTATCGAAAACTGTTCCCCCCCACAGTGCATTAAATGTTCATTAGAGCATGTCCGTATTTAATTCAAATAAATTGTATTAAATAATAACCAAATATTAAAACGAATGGCTGGGATCATTTGACAAATTAAATTGATTTGACAATACAGCAAACAGTATAAGGATAATACACGCAAGGTCAGATGACTAGATAAAAATCAGGAAACATACCAGTCAGTCAGATTTGTATTCTGACTGATACCACTTATTGCACTATCAGGGTGACAAGCCCTGAGTTCTGTGTCCTGAAGCTTAGTCAGTCTATACTGATCATCCTTTTTATACTGAATGTTCCCCCTACAACCATTCACATTCTCTCTGAGATTCCTTTATCCTGAGTCCAAAATAGTTATTCCCCTTGACCTTATGCATTTTGATAAGAGATTCAGATAGAATCTCCTAAGCCTGGGTCAAGTAGTCCTAACTCTACTGATAACTCAACAAACCTGGTTTCAGGCAAAGCCTTAGTCAGGATGTCAGCTCTCTGTTTTTCAGTAGGGACTCTCTCCATCCTGATGTCCTTCTTCTCAACATGATCCCTGATAAAATGATGCCTGATGTCTACATGCTTACACCTTGTATGTAAGACTGGGTTTTGGGATATGGCAATGGCACTATTATTGTCACAATAGATTGGGACTTCAGTGGCCTCAATTTGGTAGTCTCTCAGTTGTTGTTTCAGCCAAAGGATCTGAGAACATCAATTGCCTGCTGCCATATACTCAGCCTCAGTAGTAGACGTTGCAACACTAGTTTGCTTCTTAGAAAACCAAGAGATCAGTTTACTCCCTAGAAACTGACATGTGCCTGTAGTTGATTTCCTATCAAGTCTACAGCCTCCATAATTAGCATCTGAATAGCCAGTCAGTTCTAGGTTGTCATCAGAGGGATACCAAAGTCCTAGATTGACTGTACCTCTTAGGTATTTTAGTATCTTTTTGGCACTCTCTAGATGACTCTTCTTTGGATCAGACTGATACCTTGCACAAACTCCAACTGCATAAGTGAGTTCAGGACGACTAGCAGTCAGGTACAATAAAGATCCTATCAGTGCTCTATATTCAGTCTGATTTACTGAGACTCCTTCTTTGTCAGGATCCAGCTTCTCATTCGTGTTCATGGGAATACGTGAGACTTTGCTGGACTGAACTCCGAATTTCTGAATCAAGTCCCTCGCATACTTGGACTGATTTATGAAGATTCCGGAGTCAGTTTGCCTGACTTGGAGACCCAGAAAGAAATTCATTTCTCCCATCATTGACATCTCAAATTTCCCAGTCATCAGCTTGGAGAATTTCTCACAAAGCTTCAGATTAGGAGATCCAAAAATTATGTCATCCACATAAATCTGAACCAAGAGAATGTCCTCCCCTTCGGAAATCCGAAAGAGGGTCCTGTCCACTCTTCCTTTCACGAACCCGTGGTCTATCAGGAATTGGGATAATGTATCATACCAAGCTCTCGGAGCTTGCTTCAGGCCATAAAGAGCTTTCTTCAGGTGATATAACTTGTTACCAACTTCGAATCTAAGAGGTTGCTCAACATACACCTCTTCATACAGTACACCATTCAGAAAAGCACTCTTTACGTCCATCTGATACACTTTGAATTTCCTGAATGTTGCATAAGAGTAACCCTTTGCTACTAGTTTGGCCTTATTCCTGACAACAACATTCTTTTCATCCCTCTTGTTCTTGAAGACCCACATGGTGCCAATAACATGTTGACGCCTAGGTCTCTCAACTAACTCCCAAACCTGATTCCGCTCAAACTGATTGAGCTCATCCTGCATGGCTAGGATCCAGTTGGGATCAGCTAGAGCTTCTTTTATGCTTGTAGGTTCCTGATCACTCAGGAAGCAACAAAACATAGCGCTTTCGCCAAAGGACAACCTCGTCCTGACCCCCTCATTGATATCACCAATGATATCAGCCAATGAGTGATCATCTAGCCACCGCCTCCTGCGGACTGGAGCACTGGGAGCTACTGATGTTCCATTGCCTGATCCTGAAACATCAGTCTCGACAATAATAGGCAAAGAAGCGGAACGAGCAAGAACAGGGGATACTGAGTCATTTCCTGAGGGTTGACCAATATCAAAGAAATTGTTTCCCCCTACAGTGTTGGACTCAGTAACTGTCTCAGGTGCAGAAGCATCATCACCGACAGTACGTACCTCAGGTTGAGTCTGTCCTTCCGTCTGAGACTCAACATTTTCCGAGGCAGGGGCTTGCTGAGGGTTGGCCTGAAGTCCATCCTGATCTTCATCATCATCATCCCATCCCTTGGGAGCACTGACAAGTTTGATCTTGAATTCAGGATTCTTCAGACTCAGTCTTGTTACCCTTTTGGTAATTCCCTCAGTGTCAGGACTTAGAACCTGTTTCCTATGCACTGATGCAGCCTCATCAAACACAACATGAGGAGTTACCTCCACACAAAGGGTCCGACAGTTATACACCCTGAAGGCTTTACTGACTGAGGAGTATCCTAAGAAAACTCCCTCATCAGTTTTGCTATCAAAGGCTTTCAGCTGGTCTTTCCCATTGTTCAGGATGAAACACTTACACCCAAAAATATGGAAATAAGAGATGCGAGGCTTCCTCTTGTTCCAAGTTTCATAGGGTGTCTGAGCATGTTGTTTGTTCAGCATAGATCGGTTCTGAGTGTAGCAAGCAGTGTTGATTGCTTCAGCCCAGTACTTCTTGGGCAGTCCTGATTCAGCCAACATAGTCCTGGCAGCTTCCTTCAGGGTTTGATTCCTTCTTTCAGCTACCCCATTCTGCTGAGGGGTCCTAGCTGCAGAAGTCTCATGAGCTATACCATGGTTAGTACAGAAGTCAGTTATAATAGAGTTTATAAACTCGATTCCTAGATCTGATCGGATCCTGACTATGCTCTGACCCTGTTCAGTACTCAATTGTTTGAGTAACTCTGGAAGCTTGACCTGAGTCTCCTTTTTGTTCAGCAAGAAAATAACCCATGTGTACCTGGAATAATCATCAACAACAACAAGGGTATATTTCCTACCATTTATGCTGACAGGAGTAACTGGACCAAAGAGATCCATGTGTAGGAGCTGAAGCACTCTGTCAGTTGAGAAGGCTTCCTTCACTTTGAATGAGGCTTTGGTTTGCTTGCCTTCCTGACATGCTCCGCACATGTGGTCTTTGCTAAAAACTTCATTAGGCAGACCATCTACAAGAGAGAGTCTAGAGATTTTATTAATAATCTTGAAGTTTAAGTGACTCAGACGTTTATGCCAAAGCCAACTGAGCTCAGAGGAGCTCTTAGCGACCAGACAGGTTTCAGGAGGGCTGCTCTTGAAGTCAGCAAAATATACATTGCCCCTCCTGTTACCTGTAATCAGAACCTGTAGTGTAGATTTATCCTTCACAAGACACATGTTAGATGTACTATATCCTCGGTCACAGAACTGACTAACCGAGAGTAAGTTATGTCTCAGTCCCTCAACATATGATACATTCAGTACACGGACAGAGTCAATAACAAGGGTTCCGAATCCTCTGGTGAAACCCTTAGAGTTATCACCAAAGGTTACCTGCGGGCCTTCCTGAGCTACATAATCCTGAAGGAGATCACGAAATCCGGTCATGTGCCTGGAACATCTTGAGTCCAAGTACCAGTCCTTCATCAGATCCTCCTTCCTCTTCTTGTAGCCCGCAGTGACCTGAAAAGAATCAGGCCTCAGGTACCCATCTCGTATTGGGTCCTACTGAGTCAGCCATACCCTTCGGGATCCAGATTTGTTTAACAATTCTGATAGCATCAGAAGCGTAAACCTGTTTCCCTGAAATATCAACATACACAGTTCTCTTCTTCCTTTGTGCCTGGGAAGTTGAGGGTGTATGGGTGTCAGCCTGAGATACAAGAGCCCTATATTGATTTCTGGGTGTGGGCCTCCTGTTCCTTCTTGGCCTGGGTGCATTGGGCTGAGTTTGATCCCTAGAAAGAGCAGCTCGGGCCTGACCTTTTGGCACTTGAGGTCTAGCCTGAGTGTTTCTGGAGTCAGGTCTCCTTTGCCTTTCAGAGGCCACCTGGTTTGTCCTTCTCCTTTGAGGATTAGGACGCTCCTGATGGGCTCTGTGCCCTGTCTGAGAAATCTGGACCTCAGTAGTCCTTGGCCTTTCCTGAGGCCTCCTCTGTCCTGAGTTTCTTCTGCTCTGAACATTTCTAGGCTGGGCCTGAGAAGTGCTGGGAGCAGAATTTTTCCCAGATTGAGGATTCCTAGGCTGAGCCTTGGATTTCCCTTGATCTGTCTTTCCTTACTCAGGATGAGGAGCCTTGGCCTTTCCCTTAGGTTTTGGCCTAGATTCCTCAGTCCTTTGCCTGACAGGTTCAGCAGGCATTTTCTCCTTCCCTTTGCCTTTATTCTGATGAGCAACACTTGAGCTCTTATCATCAGTTAGGGCAGGGACAAACTTCTTCTGAGAGTTGCTCCCTGAAGCACCTCTCTTCTTCTTTCCCTTTGGGTCTTTTGAGGCATCATAGCCTAACCCAGCTTTAGCACTATTAGTCAGCTGAGAGAAATTTGTCAACTCATCAACCACTTGGGTAGATGTGTATAACTTCTTCAGCTTAACTTCAAGATGCCCATTTGTTTCTTTCAGGGCCTCAATTTCAGAGGTGTATTGAAGAACCAACTCTTCATGAGCTTTCTCCTTTGAGATCAGCTCAAGATCCCAAGCAGTTTGCTCAGCACAAATGCGAGCTTGCCACTCAGTTTTGAACATCACTCTCAGAGCAATTCGCTCAATCATCAGTTGTTCCTGAGCAAGGAACAGATCCGTGTCACGAGTCTCAATCAGCGAGCTGATTACACCCTTCAGTCTTTCTACCTCCAGTGGAGCTTCATCATGCTTGTTCCGAGCATGAAGTAGCTCTTCCTGAAGATGTACTAATCTGAGGGCTTCTTCAGTATCTCTTACTCTGAGAGACTCAGTTAACCGATCTTTCTCCTCACTCAGCTGTGCATTCACATCCACTGTGTGAGTATGAGTCTCCTGCAGCCTTGAGAAGTCAACCATCAATTGCTCTAGGGCGAGCTGAAGCTCGAGTTCTCCTGCTGAATCTGAGCTAAGCTCAAGTGCGTGATCAGGAGAAGAGGCAGAAGAACATACCTCGTCATCTGCCATCAGGCAGAGGTCATCATACTCTTCATCGGAGAAGAGTTCAGGGTGTTGGGACAATCTTGGTATTTTGATTAGATCCCAAAACCCCGGATGAATTTGCCTAAGTATAGTGTTCAGGATAAAATAGCTCAGGATAGTTAGGTCAGAGATTCAGTACAGAAGGACCATACTGAAGACTGAAGAATATTGGAGTCGACCCAATTTACTGAAGTCTGAAGTGTAAACCATTCTGAAGAAGTCAGTCAGTCTCGCTGAAGATTGTCTGTTCTGAAACTGAAGATCGAAGCCTGCTGATTCTTCCTGAAGTCAATCCTGAAGTACCATTGTCTAATGTTTCTACTGAATACACTAAGCATGTTCAGGACAGAACTCAGTCAGTGGAGAGTAAGTATTACCTATCAGGCTGTGCTGAATGCACATAGGACCTGACTTAGGCCTTGGTTCAGGTTACCTGAATCCTGTAAGTCCGAAGCAAAAAAGGTAACACATACTGAGCTGAATAACCTATCAGGCTGTGCTGAATGCACATAGGACCTGACTTAGGCTGTGGTTCAGAATACCTGAATCATGTCAGTCCAAAGCAGAAAGGTTATTTATGCTATGGGACAAGAGACAAAAAGAATGTCAGTAAGACTCCATTAAGGCACACGTTCAGACTGAGTTATTACAAGAGACTCAGAGCATTGAATGTACGAGGAAGGATAAATGTCAGAAGGTCAACTAGCCGTTATAACGGAGAGCCAATGATCTTTCAACACGTAAGCACGGAGTCTGCGCAGCATTTAATGCGGCATTTAATGCGTCTCAGAAGGTTGCAGGTGATGTGACAACTTGCCAGAATAAGCATGGCGGGTAGGTCGAACAGTATTCCTAGCCTGCAATCTACCTAAAATAGGAAAGATTTGATTTGATCTCCTCCAACGGATCTATTTTGAATCTCGCCTATAAATACGGAGAACCTTGCACCCATTCAAGGTTAACGGGAAATTTCCAAGAGAACTCTCAAGAATCCAAGAACACAAAGTATATCATAAACAACACTCTGCAATTAAATTTCCCTAGTGTTGTAGTAGGATTCGCTTTGTATTTGCTTAGATCGATAGCTCTAATATTTAGCACTGATTTGTATTGCTAGAGCTATCTTAGTTGGAAACCAGAATACCAAACCTCTCAAAGTGTGAGATAGGTTGGTTAGAAGGACTGGGACTTGTAAAACGCCCAGGGGTCAGTTCCTAAGAGAGGAAGTTGGCTATTCGTGTCCCTTGGCACGTAAAACCCAAGTACCTATCCTCAGGGTTTTGAGGATAGCTTCCTGTTAAATCAGGTCGTGGACGTAGGAGTTGGTTTTCTCCGAACCACATTAAAAAGTCCCCTGTGTGCTGATTTACTGTTTTGTTCAGGATCATAAATGTCATCATGTTAAACTGAACATACTGCATTGGTTTTAACTTCAGGACTGAATCAACCATCCTGAATCTGAATACTGTGCACTCAGCCTTAACCACCTATTTACTAAGCAACTCAGAGAAAACGTTTTCAGAAACTAAAACGAGTAGAATCTAAGGGCTCACTTTCCGCACGTACTTTGACTCACTGAGATAGTTGTCCAACTGACTCGCTTCCGGGCAATCAGTAGGTTTGTTATCTCTACTGAGTCTCCGGGCACTTTACTCTTACTCTGCTTATCTGACTCGTTACTGAACCGTCCCTGCTGCCCCTGCGGACATTCAGCATACTGAGTACTTCAGGGATTCCTGACTGAGTACGTTGGAGCATTTTTCTGAGTCTTTCAGAAAAATCTGACATCAGTGTTTCCCCCCCCATACACTGATCTAACTTGTTTCGGGACCAACACAGGGGATCGGCATCCTGGGCCATCTGAATCTGAGGAATCCTCAGCAAGCAACACTCTCCGGTCTGATGCCCTGAGCTCTCTCTTGGCTCTCCGATCCTCTCGCTCACGAGCACTGAGCTCCGGACAATCATACTGATAATGTCCGGTCTTTTTGCAGTAGTAGCACTGATCTACATCAGAAGTAAACTTCTTGTCAGTGTACCTTTTATCAGATGACTCCCTCCTGCTCCCTGATGATCGTTCAGGTTTGGAGCTGGATCTTCTGGGCACCTCATCTCTCTTCTTCTCATCTCTTCGTCGCTCAGGCTCGTTGCGATCCCTCCTGGAATCTGAACCCCTCCTTTCTTCTCTTCGGGGGCTTGATCTCCTGGGGCTGGAGTACCTGCGATCACGGGTGTCAGTATAAAATTTCTTATACCTTCCGAATCGAGAGTTCAGTTTCTCGAAGCGCCGCGCCATCAGGTTGTACTCCAAGGCTAGCTCATCTTTGTTCATGTCCTTCAGAGACTTGGAGCCAGATCCAGCCTCAGGCTCAGGAGTAGCTTTAAGAGCCACGCTATTTTCCTTTTCAGGTGTCTTCTCCTCACTAACTTCCTCACTGACAACACCTATCTTCTTCCTCTTATCGAGGTCAAATTCCAGAGCCTTTAACTCTGAGAATAGATGAGAGTGAGTAATGTTTGTAAGATCCTGAGTGTTTTTCAACAAGATTACTCATGTGTCCCATCTTTCAGGGAGACAATTTAGGATTTTAGAAGACACCTCCCTCTTGGGAAACTCCTTCCCAAGGGTTGCTAGCTCGTTCATCATCTTAATGAACCGAGCTTCCATCTGATCGATGGATTCACCCTCTAACATCCTGAAGGCCTCAAACTTCCTGATAGCAAGATATCTCTTGTTCTCCTTGATCTTTTCTGATCCCTCACTCATTTCCCTCAAGGTATCCCAGATCTCCTTAGTTGTCCTCATGTGCATGAGTCTGACCGAATTCTCGTAAGAAATGGTGTGGAGTATAATGTTCTTAGCAACATTATCCAGTCCGATTTGCTTAATCTGATCAAAATTAAGCGCGGACCTCTCCACCTCTTCATCTCCAGCTGCTGGAACAGGTACATTGCCAGCAACAGGCCAGGTCGTCTGAAGATTTCTCATAAATCTGATCGGGCCATGCTCAATCACCTGTGGCATCTGATCATGGATAGAGTAGAGATGTGCAAGTACCCTGAATTTCTAAGAGTCACAGTTGTTAATAGAGAATTCATGAAGATTGCCTTCGAGGCGTTTAGAACCGGATGCCATGGTAAGCAGTTTTTCAGAAACAAGATCTATTCAGTAGACCACCAAAAGTTTCTCCTCAGAAACTGTTGGTAAACAAAGTCAGTGATCTTTTGAACCACTGCTCTGATACCACTTGTTGGTCCCGAAATGATTATAATCAGTGTATGGGGGGGAATACACTGATGTCAGATTTTTCTGAAAGACTCAGAAAAATACTCTAAGACTCTCAGTCAGGATTTCCTGAAGTACTCAGTATGCTGAAGGTCCACAGGGGCAGCAGGAACATTTCAGTAACGAGTCAGATAAGCTGAGTGTGAGTAAAGTGCTTGGAAGCTCAGTAGAGATAACAAACCTACTGACAGCTCGGAAGCTAGTTAGTTGGACCACTATCTCAGTGAGCCAGAGTGAGTGCGGAAAGTGAGCCCTTAGATTCTACTCGTTTTAGTTTCTGAAAACATTTTCTCTGAGTTTGCTTAGTAAACTGGTGGTTAAGGCTGAGTGCACAGTATTAAGATTCAGGATGATTGATTCAGTCCTGAATAGAAAAACGATGCAGAATGTTCAGTTTATTATGATGACAGTTATGATCCTGAACAGAACAGTAAATCAGCACACATGGGACTTTTTAACGTGGTTCGGAGATAACCAACTCCTACGTCCATGACCTGATTTAACAGGAAGCTATCCTCAAAACCCTGAGGATAGGTACTTGGGTTTTACGTGCTAAGGGACACGAGTAGCCAACTTCCTCTCTTAGGAACTGACCCCTGGGCGTTTTACAAGTCCCAGTCCTTCTAACCAACCAATCTCACACCTTGAGTGGTTTGGTATTCTGGTTTCCAACTAAGATAACTCTAGCAATACAAAACAATGCTAAATAATAGAGCTATCGATCTAAGCAAATACAGAGTGAATCCTACTACAACACTAGGGAAATTTAATTACAGAGTGTTGTTTATAGTATGCTTTGAATGCTTGGATTCTTGAGAGTTTTCTCTTGGAAATTTCCCGTTAGCCTTGAATGGGTGCAAGGCTCTCCATATTTATAGGTAAGATTCAAAATAGATCCGTTGGAGGAGATCAAATCAAATCTTTCCTATTTTAGGTAGATTGCAGGCTAGAAATAATGTTTGACCTACCCGCCATGCTTATTCTGGCAAGTTGTCACATCACCTGCAACTTTTGAGATGCATTAAATGCCGCATTAAATGCTGCGTGGACTCCGTACAAACATGTCGAAAGATCATTGGCTCTCCGCTCTAACGGCTAGTTGATTTCAGACATTTGTCCTTCCTCGTACATTCAATACTCTGAGTCTCTTGTTAATTACTCAGTCTGAACGTGTGTCTTAATAGAGTCTTACTGACATATTTTTTATCTCTTGTCCCATAGCATAAATAACCTTTTGCTTTGGACTTACATGATTCAGGTAAACTGAACCAAGACCTAAGTCAGGTCTTAAGTGCATTCAGCATAGCCTGATAGGTAACACTTACTCTTCACTGACTAAGTTCTGTCCTGAGTATGCTTAGTGTACTCAGTAGAAGCATCAGCCAATGGTACTTCAGGATAGTCTTCAGGATGGATCAGCAGGCTTCGTTCTTCAGCTTCAGTACACACAGTCTTTAGCAGAACTGACTCTGACTTCTTCAGGATGGATTGCACATCAGACTTCAGTAAATTGTGTCGACTCCAATATTCTTCAGTCTTCAGCATGGTCCTCCTGTACTAAATTACTAACCTAACTATCCTGAATTATTTTATCCTGAACAACTATACTTAGGCAAATTCATCAGGGGTTTATGGTTCTAATCAAAACACTCAGATTGTCCCAACAGAGCATGTCTGAAAGAGGAGGCGGATAGGAGGTCACGTGATAATAAGAGGAAATGGGATCAATCCGGCGGAGCAAGTAAGTTTGTCAATCGTGGACAAGGAGCAACTCAAGGCTTTAAGCCCAAGCAAGTGAATCAAGTGCCGAGCACAGCTTGTTCTAAGTGTGGGAAGAATCACGTCAGAGAGTGCCTTTTAGGGAAGGACATTTGTTTTCGTTGCCACAAGCCGTGACACAAGGCGCCCCAATGCCCACTACCACCTAGGGCACGAGTGTTTTCACTTACGGAAGAGTCGAGTGAGGATCAATCTCCTTCGGAGACTTTACAAGGTATTCTAACTTTTAATTCGGTACCAATAATAGCTTTGTTCGATACCGGAGCTACGCATTCTTTTATCTCGCTTAGTTGTTGTTTGAGGATTGGTTGTGAGTTAGATGTTAGTGTTAGTCCCTTAGAAGTTAGTATCCCTTCGGGAAAGGCTGTTTTTACGAGTAAGGTTTTGTCGAGTGCGAAACTTGAGTTTTATGGGAGGAGTCTTGAGGGAGAGTTACACGTAATCGAGATGGGACAATTCGATGTCATCCTTGGCATGGATTGGCTGGCTAAGTACCACGCCACCATTAATTGCGAGAAGAGGGAAGTGACGCTCAAGTTGCCAAGTGGAGAGGAGTTGACGTACTTTAGTTCCTGACCGAGTACACTTAATTTGATCATCACCGCGATGCAAGCCGTTGAATTATTTCAAGAGGAAGGATGTGAAGGATATCTTGTCCATGTGATGGGCACAAACGTGAAGGAGGTGAACATTAAAGACGTTGCTGTTGTTAACGAATTCGTTGACGTTTTTCCCAAGGAGTTACCCACAATTCCACCCGACCGATAATTGGAATTTACGATCGACCTAGTACCGGGAGCTGCCCCAATTTCGAAAGCACCCTATAGGATGGCGCCGAAGGAACTCGAAGAGTGAAAGATGCAGTTGCAAGAGTTGTTGGATAAGAAGTTCATCCAACCAAGTGTTTCACCATGGGGAGCGCCAGTGTTATTCGTCAAGAAGAAGGACGGATCGTGGAGGATGTGCATTGACTATCGAGAGCTTAATCGGCTCACGATAAAGAACAAGTACCAGTTGCCTAGAATTGAAGACTTGTTCGATCAACTAAGATGAGCGAGTGTGTTCTCAAAAGTTGACTTGAGATCGGGCTATCACCAATTGAAGATCAAGGAAGGAGATAGGGCAAAGACCGCTTTTCGCACAAGCTATGGGCATTACGAGTTCGTAGTGATGCCGTTCGGTTTGAGCAACACACCAGCTGTTTTCATGGACTTCATGAACCATGTCTTTCACCCTTTCTTAGATCGATTCGTCATAGTGTTCATTGATGACATTCTTATCTATTCAAGGAGTAAGGAACAACATGAAGAGCACTTAAGGACGGTTCTAAAAGTTTTGCACTAAGAAAGATTGTTGGCAAAGTTTACCAAATGTGAGTTTCGGTTAGACCGAGTGAACTTTCTAGGACATGTTATCACAGCCCAAGGAGTTGAAGTGGACGCATCCAAGGTTGCAGCCATGAGCGAGTAGAAGGCTCCAACTAATGTGAACGAGGTTCGTAGCTTTTTCGGTTTGGAGGGATATTATAGGCGTTTCATTGAAGGCTTTGTAAAGATAGCCTCACCGATGACCAAGTTAACTCGTAAAGGGGAGAAGTTAGTATGGTCCAAGGTATGCGAGAAGAGTTTCCAAGAGTTGAAGGACAAGTTAGTGTCGGCCCCTGTCCATACTATTCCTAATCCTACCGAAAGTTTTATGATCTTTAGCGACGCGTCAAAACAAGGGCTAGGTTGTGTTTTGATGCAACATGGGAAAGTCGTGGCGTATGCATCAAGGTAATTGAAGGTGCACGAGATGAACTATCCTACGCATGATATTGAGTTAGCGGCTGTTGTTCATGCATTAAAGATATGGAGACATTATCTTTACGGTACTAAGTGCGAAATATTCACCGATCATAAGAGTCTCAAGTACATTTTCACGCAAAAGGAGTTGAACATGAGGCAAAGGCATTGGCTAGAGTTAGTCAAGGACTACGATTGCACGATTAACTATCATCCGGGCAAGGCGAACGTGGTCGCGGATGCACTTAGCCGAAAGGGAGGTGCAGTTTATTCTTTGACAAGCCAAGACGAGCTAGTGAAGGAGTTCGAGCGTTTGAAGTTGGAGGTGATCGAAGCACCTAAAGGCGTTAATTCCATCATTGCAGCCTTGACGTTTCAGCCCACTCTTCATACACGAATCATCGAGAAGCAAGGTAAGGACGCTGCCCTAATTAAGTTGAAGAGGCGAGTTGAGATGAAAGGCGTTAAGGGGTTTGATTGTCGATGCAAATGGAGCACTTTTGTTCGAGAATCGGTTGTGTGTGCCGAATGATGAAGAAGTGAAGAAGGAAATAATGGAGGAAGCTCATTGTACACCTTATACGGTTCATCCCGGTGGAACCAAGATGTATAGGGACTTAAGGACTATATTTTGGTGGAGGAACATGAAGGGCGACATTGCCAATTTCGCAGAGAAGTGTTTAACTTGTCAACAAGTTAAGGCGGAACATCAAAGGCCATCCGGATTGTTGAAGCCGTTAGAGATACCTCAATGGAAGTGGGAGCACATTTGCATGGACTTTGTGATGGGACTACCCCGTTCGATTAAAGGGAATCAAGCAATATGGGTTGTCGTGGATCGACTAACCAAATAGTCTCATTTTCATCCTATGAAGATGACGTGGAGTATGGATAAACATGCTCAAGTTTATATCCAAGTAGTAGTGAGATTGCATGGAGTTCCCGTTTCAATCATTTCGGATAGAGATACACGTTTTACTTCGCAATTTTGGAGGAGTTTACAATCGGTCATGGGCACTAAGTTGAACCTTAGCACGACATATCACCCACAAACGGTCAAACACTTGAAGACATGTTACGGGCTTTTGTTCTAGACTTTGAAGGTAATTGGGAGACGTACTTACCTTTGGTAGAGTTTGCTTACAACAATAGTTATCAAGCGACGATTGGCATGGCTCCATACGAGGCTTTGTATGGACGACGTTGTAGATGTCCCTTGTATTGGGATGAGGTTGGTGAACGACGCATTCTAGGGCCCGAAATTGTAAAGAAAACGGTCGAGGTAATTGAGAAGGTCCAAGAGCGGATACGGGCTGCCCAAAATCGTCAAAAGTCTTATGCCGACAAGCGTAGGAAGCCCCTACATTTCGAGAAAGGCGAGGATGTATTCTTGAAAGTTTCACCACTAAAGGAGTTGTTCGTTTTGGACGAAAAGGGGAAGTTACAACCACGTTTTATAGGACCTTTCGAGATTCTAGAGAAGGTTGGGAGTCTAGCATATCGCTTAGCTTTGCCCCCAAGCCTTGCAGCCGTTCACAATGTTTTTCACGTTTCGATGTTGAGGAAATACGTGCGTGATCCTAGTCACATTTTAGACTACTCATCTTTGGAAGAAGATAAGAACTTAGCCTACGAGGAAGTACCTGTAGAAGTGTTGGATAGGAAGACTCATCGTTTGAGGAATCGAGAAGTTAACCTCATTAAGGTACGTTGGAATCGACATGGAATTTATGAAGCGACGTGGGAAAAGGAAGACGACTTAAAAGCTAAGTATCCCGAACTTATTTTGCAAGGTAAGTTAGTATTTTCGAGGATGAAATTTTTAAAGGTGGTGAGGTTGTAACACCCCGCATAGGCAGCAGCTTTTAGTCCCTTAATTATTTTTATTTTGGGCGAGAGCTTTGTGTGTGTTTAAGGTTTAGTCCTTTAAGTTGTTATGCTTTAGTATTTCTTGATTAATTGCTTAGTATTAGTTGTCCCAATTAGTATTAATTGGACTCTTAGTTGAGTGATAAGCTTCGAATTATTAAGAGTAAGAGAGAATAGTATTATTGTTGAGGTAATAGTATTAGTCCTCTAAGAATAGTATTTCCTTAAGTATTAATTCATTAACGGCATGTTAGTAATTGAGGAATTAAAATTAGGGATTTTACTTTATGAGGTTTTGACCAAGAGTAGGATTAAATAATACTTGAAATAATAGTAGTAATATTTTCAAAAATATTGGGTCTTAAAGTTATAAGAATTTTTTAAATTAAGGAGTATTAAGACAAGGATTTCTTGTATCTTTATCTATGGAAATAAGTCATATTCTTATGCAAGAAGAATTACATGCTTGAAGGTTAAGTATCACAAGAGTAAAGAGTTAGTAAGGATCTTGTAAATAAGGAAATAAGTTGCCAAGTATGGAAATAGAGATACACCAAGATTATGGGACAATTTTCTTGCCTTTCCTCTAAGATTTCGGCCAAGGCCTTTTGTGCAGCCCTACTTACTTATTCCAACTCTATAAATATGTATTGATCAAGTCCCCAAACCCCTAGACACCCAAGAAAAATCGGCAGCCACCATAGCACCCAATTTTCGGCAATTATGAAGATATAGGACCAGAATTTTCGGCAGTTTGTAGAAGTAGAAGGAGGTCAGATTTTTGAGAGTTCATAGCACAAGGATTAGTCAAGCCAATGTACAACACTTCTTTATTTTTCAAGACAAGAAAAGGTGGGGGTTTAAACGGTGAAAAGTGGTAACTTCTAGTTCGATTTTTAAATGTTTAGTTTGATGCATTGATGTGTTTATGTGCCAAATATGTTATGGATGATCAGATATCATCAAAATATGTTATGGATAATCAGATATCATCAATCTATGTTAAAGGCATTCTGATAATGCATATGGTACTCAGATAGTACAAAAGTATGGATACGCGAGGCGTATCAAATGTTAAGAACTAGGGGTATGTTTAAATGTTTATGTGTCCTTTATATTTAGACTTCGAAATAAACTATCCCCACGGAGTGATTATTTCATAATTGCTCACCCCTTCACCGAACTATATTTTTAGATTTTCAAGAGTAAGATGACGAGATTGGCGATGCGGAGGAAGGTGGATGTGATGCGAGTTAAAGAAGTTAAAGGATGAAGATTTTTTATTAATAAATCTAGTAGGCTTTTATTTCAAGTTTGCAAGTATATTATTTATGGATTTTCGGCACTCATGTTTGCCACAAAACTAGACATTTGCATGATTTATTTCAATGAGTGCATGGACACGTAGATGGTTAATTTAGGATTTATTATGTTTGATGAATTATGGGATTTTAATTTGGATTTTTTATGAGGTATTATTATTATTACGATTATGTGTTAATTTGCATGAGTTTTAGGAGTTAAGTTGATGAATTTGTTTAATTAGTTGTCAGCTGATAGTTCGAATATTATTTTGTATGATTTAATGTTAATTTATGTGTTTATTTGTTCTTAAGAAAATTAGTTATTGTCCTTAGTTTGCATGATCGATAAGTTAAGTTTTATAACTCCAAAAATTATGAAATTTTACCAGAATGTTTGCCATGATTTAATATGAATGTTGACCAATTTTCGTGAGTTTTAACTTTGTAGAAGTCGAGGTTCCAGTTTTAGTCCTTTATGTGTTTCTAATCGTCAAAATTCTTGTTTTAAGAATACCAATTTTATGCCCAGCCTATTTTCGAAATTTTGGCAGTTTAATAACCATAAAATATTAAGTTATTTTGGTCTCAAAACCTGGAGAAAAATCATTTTAAAGTTTCAGCTTGAAATTAGTCCTATAACTTTGTTTTACGAGCTTTTCATGCTTTTCAAAAGTGGATTTTCGTGGCAAGTGTTTAATTTATGTCTAATATGATTTATTTGAGTATGTAGAGGTCTTATGTTGAATGACAAGACAATAGTATTAAAGAAAATGGATTTGGAATTAGTTAGTGGACTGCTTTTATACACAACCAGTTTTGATGAGTACACCCAGGCTGTTTTTGAAAGTTTTATGCCCTAGTAGCTGTACACGAAATTATTGTGAGTTATTGCATGATTTAATTGATGTCTTGTATGTTGAACGATATTAGAATGAGTTAATTTCTTATGTGAATTATATTAAATTATGACATGTATGTTTGAGATGATATTTTATATTTTTCCATGGATGTATTGGATGAACTATTTAAATTAAATGTATGATTTATCTATTTAGATATTACTCTGATTTTAGTTCAAAAAGTATTTTCAAAGAAAAGAATTTTTATTTAGAAAAGGGTGCACGTTCTAAAAGAGTGTTTTTATTAAATTTATTTATTAAAAGTGAGACTTCCGCTGATTCGAAATGTATAGAATTTTAGGGCGTGACACGACCACTGAGCTCCGGACAATCATACTGATAATGTCTGGTCTGGTGGCAATGGTAACACTGATCTACATCATAAACACCATTTTTGTCAGTGTACCTCTTATCTGATGACTCCCTCATGCTCCCTGATGATCATTCAGGTTTGGAGCTGGATCTTCTGGGCTCAGCGTTGTCTCTCCTCTTGGAGCTTTTCTTTTCTCTGCGCCGCTCAGGCTCATCTCGCTCCCACCTGGAATCTGAACCCCTTCTTTCTTCCCTTCGGGGGCTCGATCTCCTGGGGCTGGAATACCTGCGATCACGGGAGTCAGTATAAAATTTCTTATACCTGCCGAATCGAGAGTTCAGTTTCTCGAAACGCCTTGCCATCAGGCTGTATTCTAGGGCTAGCTCGTCCTTGCTCATATCTCTCAGTGATTTTGAGCCAGATCCAGCCTCAGGCTCAGGAGTAGCTTTAAGAGCCACGCTCTTCTCTTTCTCAGGAGTCTTCTCCTCACTGACTTCTTCACTGACAGCACCCTTCTTCTTCCTCTTATCGAGGTCGAATTCCAGAGCCTTTAACTCTGAGAATAGGTGAGAATGAGTAATGTTAGTGAGATCCAGAGTGTTCTTTAACAAGATCACTCCTGTGTGCTATCTTTCAGGGAGACAGTTCAGGATTTTAGAAGATACTTCCCTCTTGGGAAACTCCTTCCCAAGGGTTGCTAGCTCGTTCATCATCTTAATGAACCGAGCTTCCATCTGATCGATGGACTCTCCCTCTAACATCCGGAAGGCCTCAAACTTCCTGATCGCAAGATCTCTCTTGTTCTCCTTGATCTTCTCTGATCCCTCACTCATCTCCCTCAAAGCATCCCAGATCTCCTTGGCCGTCCTCAGGTGCATGAGCCTGACCGAATTCTCGTAAGAAACGGTGTGGAGTATAATGTTCTTAGCAACATTATCCAGTCCAATTTGCTTAATCTGATCAGGATTAAGCGATGACCTCTCCACTTCTTCATCTCCGGCGGCTGGAACAGGAACATTGCCAGCAACGGGCCAGGTCGTCTGAAGATTCCTCAGGAATTTGATCGGACCTTACTCAATCACCAATGGCATCTGATCATGGATGGAGTAGAGATGTGCGAGTACCCTGAATTTCCAATAGTCATAATTATCAATAGAGAATTCAGGAAGACTGCCTTCAAGGTGCTTAGAACCGGATGCCATGATATGCAAGTTTTCAGAAACAGATCTATTCAGTAGACCACCAAAAGTTTCTCCTTAGAAACTGTTGGTAAACAAAGTCAGTGGTCTTTTGAACCACTGCTCTGATACCACTTGTTGGTCCCGAAATGAGTATAAATTAGTGTATGAGGGGAATACACTGATGTCAGATTTTCCCGAAATCTCAGGAAAATGCTCTTTCAAAACCTAGTCAGGAAGATCCTAATGTGTTCTATAAACTGACGGTCCTCAGGGGCAGCAGGGATGGGTCAGTGTTGAACCAGATAGGCTAAGTCAGAGTTGTGCTATCAGAAGCACAGTAGAGATAAC
The DNA here is from genome assembly GCA_026898435.1 of Prunella vulgaris. NCBI lineage: Eukaryota > Viridiplantae > Streptophyta > Magnoliopsida > Lamiales > Lamiaceae > Prunella > Prunella vulgaris. Next base: position 20,808 of record JAPKLY010000037.1, read on the forward strand.
CCACCTACTGACAGCTCGGAAGCATGTCAGTTGGATAGCTATCTCAGTAAGCTCAGTTTAGTGCGGAATGTGAGCCCTTAAGTGTTTACTCGTTTTAGTTCTGAAAACTTTATCAGTTCTCTTAGTGGAAACGTGGTTAAGGCTGGTGCACAGTTTACTGATCAGGATGACAAGTCAGTCCTGATGGTTTTTCAGAAATAATGCAAGTATGCTTCAGTTTAATATGATGACAGTTTATGATCCTAAGCAGAATAGTAAATCAGCACCCAAGGGTCTTTTTAACGTGGTTCGGAGATAACCAACTCATACGTCCACGACCTGATTGAACAGGAAGCTATCCTCAAAACCCTGAGGATAGGTACTTGGGTTTTACGTGCCAAGGGACACGAGTAGCCAACTTCCTCTCTATGGAACTGACCCCTGGGTGGTTTTACAAGTCCCAGTCCTTACAAACCAACCAACCAACTCACAAACTGAGGGGTTTGGTTTTACATATTTTCCAACTATTTTGTATTGATCCCTGTAACAAATCAAAGCTAAGGGTGGGATCAATACTCTAAGAAAATAATAGAGAGGAGATTCCTACTACAAAACTAGGGAAATTTAAGTTTCAGAGTGTTGTTTCAAATAACTTTGAGAGCTTGGAATCTTGAGAGTTTCTCTTGGAAATTTCCCGTTAGCCTTGAATGGGTGCAAGGCTCCCTGTATTTATAGGGAGGTTTGAAATAGATCCGTTGGAATTGATCCGTTTCAAACCTTCCTATTTAGGGTAGGTGCAGAAGTTGGGTGTCCTTGTCTGACATGGACCATACCTAGTATGGTAAAGTTTCTGATCCGCCGCCTCCACCTCTGAGAAGCATTAAATGTGTTTCAGTCTCCGTACATACATGTCTCCTTCTTACTGGTCGTTAGTCCAATGACTATTTTGTCGGCATTGACTTTACTGAACCTCGTACATTTATAACACTGAGTTTCTCATTATTTACTCAGCATAAATGTTTGTCTTATGTTGGAGACTCAGACATTCTTTCTGCTTCATCAGATTTCCATTTTGCACGTGTAACCTTTGGGTCTCAGGACTTACAAGTATCAGATTAACTGATACTAGGCCCAAGTCAGGACTTATGAATATCATAACGACATTCAGCCTGATCAAGGTTACTTGTGCCCTCATTGATAGAGACTTCCCTGAGCATGTTTAGTTTACTCAGTTCCATCAGGATCAGTGGTCTTCTTCACGATGGCTCTACGCAGCTTCAAAACTCTTCCTAGGTTTTTCAGGTTTCAGCTTCAGGTTGATCGGCTTCAGTGTGATCAAGCCTTCAGGGTTGGACTGGCTTCTGACTTCTGACTTCTGAGACATCTCTCCATCAGTCTTCAGTCTTCAACACGTTTCCCCTTAACTGAATACCTGTGAATAGAAGAAGCTATTCTAACCTATCTATCCTGAACTATCATCTTGACCAACTATACTTAGGCAAATTCATCAAGGGGTTTTGGGATCTAATCAAAACACTACCTGATTGTCCCAACACTTATAAATACAAAAGGATAAGGAAAGTAGGGGTGTGGGGTAGATATCCTACATGTTTCCTTGATCATTATGCTTTGAGATTTATGTTTGATGGGGAGGAGGCCAAATATCCTTAGCCATTTAGCTAACATTGGTGCGTCCGGCTAGGGGACGTTAAATCCAAGTGCTAGGTGGGAGACAACCCACCCTTATATCCTTCTAGTATCCTTTGTTAGTTAGATTTTTGTTTTATTTTCATGATTTTGGATTAGGAAGTAAGTTATGCTATTTTCACTCTTGATTGTTACTTGTGCTTAATTGATAGTTTGGGGGAGTTTATATTGAGATGGTAGGATTGGTTTTGGATAGTGTTGTGCATGATTATACTTGGATGTGTGCTTAATTGCTTAGCTATTGCCATATGAACATTCTTTTCCAAACTTTTAGGATTTACAATCCAAAAAAGTTTGGGGGGTGTGATCATTCTTCGTATGGGCTATTTGATACTGATTGATGACGTATGTGGTGTTTAAAAATTGTTTGAAGTGGTGTAGAAAAATTAAATTCAGAAATATTGAAAAAAGGCTCGGACCGAGCAGCTGGCTCAAGGTGTCCGAGCGCTGGCCTTAGTGTGCCCGAGCTATTCGCTACAGCCCAGGGCAAAAAATCCCGCTCCCTCAGGAGCCGTCCGAGCTGTGGTGATTAGGGTCATAATTGCATGTTTTAGTACTCATTTCTATATACTCTTGGTGATATTATGTTCATATTTGACCCTATTATGTGATACTCTGTGTATTTAACCCTTTTTGGATAGAAAGTTGTGATTGTAGGTGAAAACGAGCAAAATGAGGAAGAAACGAGCAAGATCAAGAAAAGTCCAAATTCTGGAGTTGAGCAAAATGGAGAAATTGCTATCCTATGTTGAAGAGCTTGAAGAGAGGGTCACAACGAAAGAAGAATCGAGTTAATCGGAGTTCTAGAGCTCAAGATATGACAAAAACAAGGAAGTCACGCATCGACAGAGACTAAGGCATCGGGCGACACGGGTTCCTTCTTCGGAAGACAGGCATTTGTCGACCAACATCTCTGGAACGACATGCAAATGTCGAGCTGGCTGTCGACCAAGCTTGGTCGACAGTTGCTCAGCTCTTGGACGATAAGAGGGCTCTCTGTCGACCAAGCTGTTGCCCGAGAGGTCGACAGTTGCTCAGCTCTTGGGCGACAGCAGTGCAAATTTCTTGGATTTTCAGGGCTATTTTCGTATTTTCGTGCGTTTTAATGAAGGGCATCTTAGTCAATGATCCAAGGGCACTATATATACTTCCATCTCAGATTTTCTATAGACTTTTATCATTTTTCTTAGATTCATATTCTCTCACTAGATTAGGAGAAGTTAGAGGTAGTTTCCAAGTGGTGTTCTTATATTTTCATTTACGATTTCGACGATTACTTGTGATCTACCGTTCGGATCAATGATCAGTTTTCTCCTGCATTCTTAGCATAGCTCAAGCTACATTTCTACCGATTGATTTCCAATTTCTATTGTCGGATCATTTTCTAGCTTATAGAGGTAATCTTGTATCTTTTCAATTCCAATAGTAATAGGTAAATTCTTGTATACTCTTTTGAATTCTTGCATAATGATGATAGCTAATGTTTCAATTTCTTTTATGATGACCAAATTAGCCATGGGCTAATCCCTTTGTGTGTTGGTGTATGATTCCTATGGATTAGTGTGGTGTTTATGTTGATCTTATGAATGCTTGAGATGTTGTATGATCAATTCTCTATTTTGATGGTTTGTATGAATGCTTATATGCATAATTGATTGTATGGGCCATTAGGACTTAGTCTCATACGAAAGTTGGGTTATTTACCTAAAATATTCTTTTTATTAGGTCATTGCATACTAAGTGTTTGTTAAAATTCCTAAGATAGTGAGAATTACCTTAGAGAATTGGAAAGACAATTAGAGGCTCTTATGTGCATTTAGGGAGACCTTTGCATATTAGAGTGGCTTGCCTATTGATTGTACAATACCTCAATGCATGAGTAAGTGATACTTCATTTTCGGTGTAAATGAGTCCTCACGCAAGTGTACGTGTTCGCTATGAGCGTGGTAAGCTTAACCAAGTTTTAAAATATATCGAACCCAAAGGAGACGGGGACTTGTAA
>JAPKLY010000037.1:24505-95709 GCA_026898435.1 Prunella vulgaris
ATTTTGCTCATTTTCACTACAAAACACATTTTCTTGCCACAAAATGGTTAATAGCACAATTTATACCAAATTAGGGTCAAATATGAACATAAGCACATCAAAACCATGTAAAAATGGATGAAAAAAACATGCAATTAAGACCCTAATCACTTCACCACATGAAACATAGGATAGTACACTAATACACTTCTCACACAACTTGCTCACTTTGTGAATCAAGGTGATAGGTAGTTTACTCGTTTGACGCACTTGTAGACATAGATACCATATCTCCTTTACTTGCTTTGTGATTTTTGAATCAAGAACAATAGTCTTACCTTACAAATCCCCGTCTCCTTTCGGTGAGATATTAAATAAACTTGGTTAAGCTTGCCATTGCAATAACGATCGTGTACACTTGCACGTAGACACTGTTTGGCTAAACATGTTTTTGGCGCCATTACCATGGAGACGGCTTGCTTGTTTGGTTGCTTGATAGTTGTTTGGTTGCAATAAAGTAAGGTCACTCCCATGGAGGAACTAACAATAATCCCGGTGGACCCAGAAGGGACTTGGAACTTTTTGTAGGTTCTGAGTTACCAGAGTCGTACCGGTCAAAGATAGAGGTTTTTCTCATGTCCAACTTAGACATATTTGCCTGGTCCTATGAAGACATGACGAGAATCCCGTTGGAGCACGTATGTCACCGGCTCAACATAGACCCGACGAGGAGACCTGTCTGTAAAAAACGGAGGACGTATGGACCGGATAAGTATGAAGCACTGACCACGGAGGTTAAAAAGCAACTGGACAACAAATTGATCAACAAAGCCCTATGCTCGCAATGGGTTGCAAACCCGGTCTTGGTGAAGAAACCCAATGGAACGTAGAGGCTATGCATCGACTTCACGGACCTGAACAAGGCGTGCCCAAAAGATAACTTCCCATTACCTCACATTGATTAGCTTGTGGATAGCACTGCAAGCCACGAGATGATGACGTTCATGGATGCCTTTGCAGGCTATCACCAGATAGCAATGCACCCAGATGACCAGGAACATACAGCATTCTATACCAACAAAAAATATGTACTGCTGGGAGAGAATGCCATTCGGACTTATTAATGCCGGAGCTACCTACCAAAGGTTGGTAAACAAGATGTTCGATCAACACATTGGCCACACAATGGAGGTGTACGTGGACGACATAGTTGTCAACAATTTGCGAAAGGAGGATCACATCGACCCCCTAAAGCAAACCTTCAACATACTACGCCACTATAACATGAAGTTAAACCCAAAGAAGAGCAGCTTCGGCGTACATTCAGAGAAATTCCTGGGGCATTTGGTAGGCCAAAGAGGAATAGAAGTCAATCCAACGCAGGTCAAGTGTATCATTGAGATGAGTGTAGCAGACTCGGTATTGAAGGTTCAAAGGTTAACCAGATCTTTGGCAGCTTTGAATCTGTTCATCTCCAGGTCCGGGGATCAGAGTCGTCCATTCTTCGAAGCGATCAAAGCAAATAGACTTAGACATAAAGACGACTTTAAAAGGATGAATGAGTACCAGAAAGCTTTTGAAGACATCAAAGCATACTTGGCCAATACCCAAATCCTGTCAAAGCCGGTACCTGGTGAGAAGCTGTACCTGTACCTAACTGCGTCGGAGGTAGCCATCAGTTCCATCTTGGTTCGAGAAGAGGGCAAAATACACATACCAGTGTACTACGTAAGCCAAGTCTTACACGAAGCTGAGTTGCGGTACACCCCAACAGAGAAGCTAGCCTAAGCACTGGTGATGAGTGTTAGAAAATTGCGGCCCTACTTTTTCGACCATCCAGTAGAGATGTTGACGACGTTCCCACTATGGCAAATATTACACCGGCCAGACACTGCAGGATGCTTGTTGAAATGGTCACTAGAAGTTAGCCAGTACGGTATAACCTACACACCCCGAACAGCGATCTAGGGATAAGTGCTCGTTCATTTTATCATCGAGCTAACTTTCCCGCAAGATCCGACGAGGGGGCGTATAGCTCCGTGGCACCTCTATGTTGACAGATTATCAGCTAGCATAGCAGCCGGAGCTGGTGTGGTACTGATAAGCCCAGACAGACAAGTCTTTACCTCGGCGATCCAGTTCGACTTCAGAGTAACCAACAACGAAGCAGAATATGAAGCGCTGATAGCTGGACTTAGGTTATCATTAGCTGTGGGGGCAACCAATCTTAAGATTTTTGGAGATTCCCAGCTAATAATATCCCAAGTCCGGGGATAGTACAAAGCTTAGGACCAGCAGATGATGATATACCAGAAAATAGTAGCACATCTGATCTCGATGTACAAGCAGGTTTACATCGAGCAGATCCCAAGGCTGGAGAACACACAAGCTGATGCACTAGCCCGACTAGCTACCAGTAACGACGAAGCAGAATTAATAGAGGTCGTCATCACCAAGTTAAAGGATCCCTCGACGTCTGATTACAAAGTAAACCAGACTTCGAGTGGGGGGCAGGAAGATGGCGAAGATTGGCGCACTCTGATCCACAAATACCTGAAGGACGGAACGGTCCCAGGAGATGTGTGTGAAGCTAGTCGGCTAGTGAAGCTAGCAGCCAGATACACGTTGATAGACGGCCAACTCTACAAACGTGGATTCTCTCTACCCCTACTCAAATGCTTATCTGAAAAGTAAGGGTTCGTGGTGTTAGAAGAAATCCACCAAGAAATTTGCGAAAGTCATGCTGGGGGGCAAGATTTGGCATATAAAACAATCAGACAAGGGTACTACTGGCCCACTCTCAGAAAAAATGCCATTAGTTTCGCCCGAAGGTGCCGAAAGTGCCAGCTATTCGCACCAAATATACACTCTCCACCTACTCAACTTAAATCGGTATTCAGCCCATGACCTTTCGCAAAATGGGATATCGACTTGATCGGATCATTCCCACCTGGCAGAGGCGGTGTAAAGTTAGCTGTGGTAGCAGTGGATTATTACACTAAATGGGCTGAAGCCGAGACACTTATAACGGTAACGCATGAGAAGATGATCAAATTTATCTAGAAAAATCTAATCTGCCGATTCGGATTTCCGCAATCAATAGTAAAAGACAACGATAGACAGTTCAACGATTAGAAGTTGAGAGAATTTCGCAGTTCGTGGAATATTAAGAAGCACTACTCAACTCCATACCATCCACAGTCGAATGGTCTGGTGGAAGAAGTAAATAAGATCCTGAAGCATGTACTGAAAATCCACTTTGAAGACAAGAAAGGAAGCTGGGCGGATGAACTTCCGGAGGTTCTATGGTCATACAGAACATCATACCGGGCAAGTACCGGAGAAACACCATTTGCCCTAGCTTTAGGAACAGAAGCAGTTGTACCAGTGGAGATTCAGAACAAGACTTAGAAGGTGGTAGGATATAAAGAGAAGGGGGACGATGAAGCTTTGGCAGTAGAAAAAGACCTGCTTGAAGAAACCAGAGCTTCATCAGAATTGAAGAACGCCGTCTACAAGCAAAGAGCGGAAAAGTACTATAATTCTTGGTTCGAGATCTGTTAGCCCAAAAGGTGTCCACACGCAAGTGTACGTGGTCGCTATATCGTCATGGCAAGATTGACCAAGTTTAATATTTATCGAACACAGGGAGATGGGGATTTGTAAGGAAAATTGTTGTTTCAATTCGATAGCTAACAAAGCAATAAAGGGGAAAGGTATCTATTGTCTACTAATGTGTCAAAGAAGTAAACTACCTATCACCTTGGGTTGCAAAGTGAGCAAATGTGAGAGATATGTGCTAGTGTACTATCCTATGTTTTACATGGTGAGGTATCACTTTATCATGCCATGAGGTTATGTACAATCAATTGGCAAGCTACTCTAACATGCAAAAGGTCTCCCTAATAACATATTAAAGACTCTAATTGTTCATCCAATTCACTAGAGATAATTTTCACTATCCTAGGAATTTAATCAAACACTTAGCATGCATTGGCCTAGTACAAGAAGATTTAGGAAAATAGCTCTACTCTCGTATGAGACTAACTCCCTAATGGCCCTTATGATCAACTACACATGCAAAGCATTCATACAATCCATCAATTTAGTGAATTGACCATAAAACATCTCATAGCATTCAAAAGATCAACATTAACACCACATTACTCCATAGGAATCATACACTAACACATAAAGGAATTAGCTCATGGCTAATTGATAAGGGAAATCAACAATTAAGCTATAGACCAACATGATTAACACTAATATGAAATGAAATACAAGAAATCTTACCTATTGTTGGAGAATTGAAATACAAGCATCAAACCTTGAAAAGCTATCTTCTAATCTGGAATACAAAACGAGAAATTGAACCGTACAATTATAGCTAATAACGAGACTAATCTAATGGAGAAAATGAATTAAATATCCAATGGTTGGATCAAAAGTAATTGTAGAGAGAAGATTGAAATCTAAACTAACCCAACTTGGAAACTACCTCTAACCTCTCTCTAATCTAATCAAGGAACACACTAATGAATATCTAATCTCTCTCTCTAAAACTACCTAATGATCTAACTAATGAAGAAGATTGCTTGGATAATCTGATCTTTGGAGTATTTATAGTGCCCACAATGCTTGGTCCAAAATGCCCTTCATTAAACACGCGAAAAGACGAAACAACCCTCGAAATTGGACCTGTCCGGGGCATCACACGAGTGCAAGCCTATGGCCACACGAGTCTGACTCGTGCAAGCCTTCATCACATGAACCAGAGAGCTTTCACACGAGTCGAATCTTGTGGTCGCACGAACCCGGTTTGATGGCGCAAAGCCGTACGGCCCTACCCTTGACTTCTTTTTTTGTTCATATCTTGAGTTCTAGAGCTCCGATTGACTCGATTCTTTTTCTATTGCGACCCTCTCTTCGAACTCTTTGAAATGTATATCATTTGCCTCCATTGGATCAATTCACATTTTCTAAACTTTTATGAACTTGCTCGTCTTTTGCCGATTTTTGCTTATTTTCACTACAAAACACATTTTCTTACCACAAAATGGTTAATAGCACAATTTATACCAAATTAGGGTCAAATATGAATATAAGCACATCAAAACCATAGAGAAATGGATGCAAAAAGATACAATTATGACCCTAATCAAGATCGAAGGTTCAAGGTGGGGGAATTAGTACTTAGAGAGAAGTTAGCAACTCCACCCAGTGTATTCGGACCAAATTAGGAAGGACCATTTAGAGTCACCGCGGCTTGGGCAAACAGAACGTATGAACTCGAAGACATGGAAGGGAAAGCCTCGTCATATACATGGAGCGCAGCACAGCTAAAGAAATTCTATCAGTAGCAGCGAAAGGATTGGAGTATGAAAAGAAGTCCATCACGTAGTGAATGCTCAGAAAAAAGCTTATATGCCCATAAAAGAAGAAGCTGCTACATTTTCTTGAGGAGTCTGTCCAAGATCATATGAGTGCTACCAAGTCAGATTTTCGAGACCAAGATGATAGATTCATTGTACAAACGTGTGTCTAACACTGAAGATAAAATTGTGAAGAAGCAAATGATCAGTGTCTATACCAGTTCGAAGAGTTGGAAGGAAACAAAGTAAACCCAGCTGTTGGCAGTAGAGGAAGGTGAACCACCACTTGTAATAGACTAGTTGAAGGTTCGCATCAGAAATGTTGATGACAACCAATGTAAATTTCGTTACTATATAAAGTTAGAATTTTTCAAACAATATCAACTATTCCAAGTTTCGTATCACACAAAGACCAAGGTCCCAAATGTTATAATCTAAAAAAGCTCAAGGGTAAAGGCCGAAGTGCCCAAGGTTAGCAGAGGTGTCCATCTCAAAGGATCACTAAGCGCCTACTACCCTAAGTTATAAAAATTCACAAAAAAGACGATTAAAACGTCTAAGGCAAGGTTCTTGAAACCCAATCGCCCAAGTGAATTAAAATAAAGTACAACTCACCACCTAAAACGGTTTAAGATGAGCAATTCACGACCCCAAGTGGTGTAAGATGGAGAACATGTGCTAAATGAAAAAAGTACAATTCGTGGTCCAAAGCAACGTAAAACAAAAGATTCGCTCCCCAAAGTGGGATAAGACGAACAAATAAGTACTAAAAATAAAAATGAGCTAATTAAAGATATAACGTGCGTAAAATTTAAGAAGAATAAGTTGAAACCAAAAGTTATTCATTCAAAAAAATACTTAGAAATTTCCTATGTATACGAAGCAGCGCTAGTCACAAAGGCCGACTAGCTAGCCATCTGTAAACTACAAAAAGAAGCCTCTTCTGGGCGAGCTATATGAGCCCAGCGAGCTACAACAACTTATAAAAAACTATGTTAAAAGGAAATAAGGAGAAAATCCCTAAGTCTCGGGAGCTTCAGTAGCAGGAGTGGCGGAGGCATCAGCTGGAACCTCGTGATGGGCGACCACACCACCAGCAACTTGGCCAACTGGGGGAGAAAGTCTTGGCAGTTCAGTAATATTCCCAGTTAGGCCACTCGTGTCCAGTTCACTGGTATCGAGCTTAAGATCCCCACAAGCTTCTTTCAGTTGCTCAACGGTCGGGGGAGTTCGCTCCTCAGCTCGCACCTCGTCCTCAGCCTCAACAACCGGGACCTCGAAAGTCTAAATGATCTTGTAACGGTCCCGGATGGAGTTGAGGTTGATCTCATACCCGGCGAGGTCGTAAATGTTCAGCTCAGTACCTTCAGGGATTTTGGCCTTTGCCAAACAGTCATCTAACTCGGACACCAGTGCTTCCCACTCATCCTCCTTATTCATCCGTGCCCACTAGAGGATGAAGCCAAGATCCGTGGCGACCAACTTGGCGAGCTCCTGGGCCTCGGGTGAAATTGAAGCATCAGCCCAGCCCAGAAGCTCAGCAATCTCGAGGGCCTTCGCAGCGACCTCCTCACGCAAGCTGGAACACTCCGCCAAGTTCCCCTTGCTCTACTCCCGGACGATGTTCACCTGGTCCCTCATCTTGCCGAACTCCTCTTCTCTGGCAGTGAGCTTCTGGTGAGCTGATTCAAGTTCAACCTTTTGACGGTTGAAATCAGCTTCAATATTCTCCAGCTTCCGTATAGCATTTTGCTCTGCCGCCAGGGAAGCTTTCGCCTTCGCCTCCATCCCGGCGAGCTCCTCCACAGCATTCTTGCACTCGTCCCCTAGCCGAACGATGAGAGATTTGGAATCGTATCGGGCTTGGTCTGCTGCAGTAATGTCATCGGTGACTAGTTGAGTTGCAGCCAAAGCTGCGCAAGCATAGTGCATTGGCAACCTCGCCCGATTTACTGGCTTCTGTTTTTCTATTAGGGCAAGCTCGGAGGCCGGGAGATACTTGGGATCCTCAGTAAAGATCCGGCGAGCTGATCCAGGTGGGAGATCCCTCGCCCACGCCAAGGACTTGGACCTCTCCGCGTTATGGAGAGCATCTGGGCGATGTGGAAATTCGGCGGGAGCATATCTGCAAACCATAGACAAGTTAGAACAAAATAAGCAAAATATCAACATTTGTAGTTGGCGAGCAAGAAAGTGATAAGCCTCGGGGACTTCGATAGGTGGAAGGGCAGCTACCACTCCTTCGCCTACATGGATAAAGAAAAAATCAAAATAAGTAACTCGCCGAGCTTCACTAATAAATGGGCAAACTATGTAGAGTTGAAAACCTTGAGGATCTGGTCCCGGAACAGGAAGGTGATGTGGCGAGGTCACAACACCAGGTAGTAGTACCCCTTGCCGTCTTTGGCTTGCCCGGTCACAGTAAATAACTCATTGATCTCCACCGTAGTTAGCCGTTCTCGTACCCCTCTAGCCCAAAGATCGACAACATCGCAAAGAGGCTGCTCCAGGCATTTGGGGTAAGCTGCGTGATGGCGAGGTTAGTGTCCATCTAGAATTGCCCCATTATGGGGTGCAGGGGCAAGGTAAGCCCGGCCTCCAGGGTATGAACGGTGATAGCAGTTAGTCCAACTGGAGGCGTGTCAGCTCACTCATTCTTTTCCAGAGCATGCAAGAAAATATCGAGCGGGATATGATATTCCTTGTGAAGTCTGGAGAGAGAGTATTCATTAATGACACTCTTAACCTCGTTCACCTTATACCCAGATTTACCCACTGTATCTCGGAAAGTTCGCTCAGGTAAAGAGAAGGTCGCCCTATGTCCTTCGACATACTCCGCCCAATCAAACTCGTGTACGACATCGGAAGGACTTGATGTTCCAAGAGTTGGGGGAATGGAAAATTGATGGAGCGAAGGTAATCGTGAGTAACCTCCACCTCTTCATCATCATCATCCTCCTCCTCAAGCTCGCGGACAAGTTCACTCGCTTGGTCGCCAGATTCGGCGACCTTCTCCTGGGTCTCGGTGACCTCGGCCTCGTCTTTGGAAATAGCCTGATCAATGGCCCAGGTGAAGTCCTTCCAAAGCTCGCAAAGGCCCGATCCCTCACCACCTCCAAAGTTAGTGGCCCTCTCCCCTGAATTAGAACGGACCTCGCAAGAAAGCTCGCCAACACCTAAGAGAGCTACTGAGCTCGCCCCAGAACCTAACTCGATTAACATTGGAGTCATTTGGGGGATCAACAAATTCTCAGTCATGGGTCGTTTTCCCAGGTTGTGATTCGAAATTGTTCAGCTCGAAGGTTGGTTAGACATGTTTAAGTTAATGGGGGTAAAATTTTAATTATTACGTTCGTGATAGTCGGAGTTAATAGTTATAGTCGTCGGAAAGTTTAAGGAAAATAACCGGAGAAGTTCAAAAATTTCTCAAGAATGCCAAACGATACCGAAATTTCAAAGAGAAATAAGAAAGGGACGAAAGGAATCTGCAATCGAAAGAAAAGAAAAGAAGATGGAACGGTGTTCTACCTTTGGAGTCCTTAAAAATCCGTCAGGTGCAAAGAAAATTGGCCGCCGGAAAAGTGCTCTGAAAGTTTGGGAAGGTAAAAGTAAGAAATGAGAGAAGTTTCTTGTATTTATAAGCAAAGGTGCGAGCTGTAGTTTTCTAAAAGCCCATGGACCTACGTGCAAAGAATTTGAAAGTGTTGTCATGATGGGCGTGGGAACTGAGGCATAAAAAGGCGTGCATGACGCCTTAATTCTCGCACAACGTCAGCGTGCCCTCCGCCATACCGAAGCTCGCCAAGACGCTCAACACCTCACCAAAAGAAGTTCACCTACACACGAGCTCTCGCCCACCGAGGCAAATCAGCTCGCTCACACATTAGAAATATCATGATGTGAGCTAGCTGGGGGGCAAATGTTGATAGGCGAACTACCCAAGATTAACTACAAAATTAAATAGCAAAGGCTAAGAAGGGCGCCGACCTACCTAGAGGATACATCGCCAACTTTGACCAGAGTCAATGTGAGGATCCTCGCCAAGAGAGGACAGAAGCTCGCCCAGACGCCTGGTGACCCAAGTCAAATGATCGATCAAGCCTGAGAGAGAGAAGCTCGCACACAAGCTCGCCCATATATGAGGGGACCAAGCCAAAGGCCATCTCTACATTGCTCTAAAACGACACAAGGTAGTGGAGCTCACCCAGAAGCTCGCCTAGGTCCAAGACATAGGCATCGATTGTATAAGAAGCAAGTAGATATGTAGCAGGACGAAGCATTGTAAAGGTAGCATGAATAGTGAGTAATGACAAGTGTCAAGGACACTTGTCAGCACCTAAAGCCAAGAAGGCTCACAAGGTGCCATCTCACACATGCAAACCTATAAATAGGTCTCCCATGTGTCTTTCTCTCTCTAAGTTCTCATAATCCAACAAACATTTTCTCACTCTAAATCTCTCACTTTCTCTCTCTACATTCATAACACAAGAACAAGTTTTAATCTTGCTATTGTTTGATAGATTCACAAGATTAAACAACCATAATCCTTTCATTAACAAAATCTATCAACAATACCATATTCATAAAATTCACGGATCCAGGGCCGGATTGGGTCAAATTTGGGTTATTTTTTCAAATTTTCGCGCAAACACAATTTTTAGATTTTTCACTCTCAGGTATGTTACTTTTTAGGCAAATGAATGTTACTTTAAGGCAAAATGTGTGTTGCAATTAGACCAAATGTTATTTTTTTACATATATATCACTTGTATTTGTAAAAATAACATTTTTTTCATTCAATGTAAGAGCAAAATTTGTGTTATTATAAGAAAACATTATTACATTTTCATTTAGTAACATATTTTTAACTATTTTTAAAAAGTAACACCAAGTCTTTTATATAGTAACATACATATGTTAATAAAGTAACATATTTTAATAGTAACATATATATGTTCATTTAGTAACACAATTTGAATAGTAACATAGATATGTTCATTTAGTAACATATACTTCTTCATTTAGTAACATAATCTTTTCTAAGGTTTTTTCAATGTGTTGTTCTTTTAATTATGCATATATATTGAGTTTTGTAACATATTTTTATCTATTTTTAAAAAGTAACACCAAGTCTTTTATATAGTAACATACATATGTTAATAAAGTAACATATTTTAATAGTAACATGTATATGTTCATTTAGTAACACAGTTTGAATAGTAACATAGATATGTTCATTTAGTAACATATACTTCTTCATTTAGTAACATAATTTTTTGTAAGGTTTTTTCAATGTGTTGTTCTTTGTCTTACAGTAACATGTAGATTTGCCCATATTGTAACACATTTGCCCATATTGTAACACAAATTGGGGGAGCAAATATATGTTACTATTAGAGAAAATGTGTGTTACAATCTTATGAAATGTTGTTCTTTATATATATTTTCATTTATTTTTATATAATAAATAATTTTTAATATAACACAAAAACAATATGTGTGTTGCTATAAGAAAATATATTATTTTCTCATAAGTATTTATGAAAAAAATAATTTTTTTGTAGTAACACACATTTATTATTAGATTGTATGAAAAATTATTATTTCTACAAAAACAAATGAATATATGTAAAGAAAACAACATTTAATCTAATTGTATTACACATTTTGCTTATTAGTAACATGCATTTGGCTAAATAGTAACATACCTAGGAGCTAAAAAATCTGGAATCGTAGTTGCAAATTTTTTTAAAAAAAAATATACCAAATTCGACCAGACCCGATATGATCCGCGATTTTTTTAAATTTACCCGTTTCACGGCGTGAAATGTTTCACGTGTGTGTTCCTCTAATTTAATTAATTTTTTAAAAATATTATAAATATTTTGTGATTTATTCTAAATAATTCTCAGTTTTCATTCAATTTTGTATTATTACTGAATTGACACAATATTTTCACAATACTAAAAAATACACTATTATCCAATATTTATATCACAAAACTCAAATTTGCGATATATATGCAATATTTTCATCATGGGTACCCATTGGGTGTTCATTGCATGTTAATTTGATTGCAGCTACCCCCATTTATATAGGTAAACACGTATTTTTATATATTATTGAGTTACACGTTTATTTATTTCCTAGAGTTATTTACAGTGGATTTAGATTGATTTAATTAAAATGTGTTTGGACAATGTTTAATAAAAAATAATTTTGCAATACTTGAAAAATCTCTCAGATTTGACATATAACATGTGTGTGATTACGGATGTAAGCCGTTCACAAACTATTCGAGTCTCGGCTCAAAAAATAATCGTTCAAGTTTATTTGTCAAAATTTAATGAACCGGGCTTGAGTCCGAGTTCGAGCTCGAGCTTAATTATTTTATTGAGTCGAGCTCGAGCCTAGTGATATTCGGCATGAATCTTGCGAGCAAGCTCATTTATGAGCTCACGAACAAACTCGTGAACAAGCTTATTAATAAGCTCGTGAACAGGCTCATTCATGAAGCTCGTGAACAGACTTAGTAATAAGCTTGCGAACATGTTCATGAGTAGGCTTGAGTCAGACTCAATTAATGACTTTTTTATTATATATAAATAATTAAAAATTAAAATATGCACCTCTCATAGTAATAATGCAATAATCGACTACTAGGTCATCATCTATATTGTAAATTATATCATCTATAAGGCAAAGTATTATGTGAATGATACACACAATAAATTTTATGGTGAACAATAATTTATTCTAAGTATTTTAAAATTTAATTGTTACAGAAATAAATAACATAAAATATTGTATATAAACTAACATATGAACTAACACCACAATATATATGAATTAACACCACAAGTAGCATGCCACAGTAAATGAACTAAAATCACATTGTATATGAACTAACATCACACTGTATATGAACTAACACTACAATGAAATGTGTGCCATTGGGTAAAATAGAATATGTTATGCACGAAATTATTACCATGAGTATTATGCACATAATACTCACTCTATCTATAATATCTAATATGATTTTTTTATATGATAACATTTATCATGACTTTCTCCCCATGATTTTCTCTCTCTTGGCAAATCTGCCAACCGGCATAATCATCACCACGCCGGTAGGGTTTCAAACCCCGAGAGCTATCGGATCCTTGCTCCACCATTCAGGTGTGAGACTCTTCTACTTCCAGAGAATTTTGGGCGGTGCAAGGTCATCTAGTAAGGTGTGCCTAGCCTAAGAATGGTGTACTCTCCAATCCAGTCGAACCTATTTAACGTTCGATTTGGGGATCTTATTTTTCACTACAACAACTCAACCCACTCAGATCTTTTTGAAATTACTGATAATTCCCAGAAAAGCCCTCCACACAGACTAACCATAGTGAAGAGATAGCGATAGGGAAACCTGCGATTGGAAAATGCCTAAGAGTCAGGGTGAAGCTTGACATTACAAAACTATTGAACAGGGGTACTGCGATTGTTATCAAAGGACTGCAACAACTACTGTACTTCAGTTATGAGAGGTTGGCTGATTTCTGCTACAGATGCGGAAAGCTCGATCATGTCCAGAAAGAATGCCCAAAAACCTTGCTGTTGGGAACATGGGATACACACATGTTGTTCACACGATGGCTACATGTAGAATAACAGAAGGGGATTGACAAAACATATTTTGAGCAATTTGAAAGCATCATGGAGGGGAAAATAGATGCAGCAAGTGAAGCAATAAATCGAGAAATGAATCCAAATGCGACTGGGATAGTAAGTCAGGCAGAAGTGCTACCAATCACTGATGTACTGGAAAGTAGTAACCCTAATGCAAAAGGGGGGAAGAGAAGTCACAAACTCGAGGGTGAATAATTTCAAGGATCTCATGGTTGCAAAATCAAGCAACCACGACAACTCAGATGGCATAGGACTCAGTGACCTGGAGGTGGGAGGCAAAATTGAAGTGAAGCATAAATGTATTCTGGTCGAGGAAGAGAGTAGTGGCAGATTATCATCGGAGCTACGACACATTCATGAATTATACCGAAATGATACAAGGCACACGGGTAGGAGGCTTGGTGATACAACCACAAGTGAAGGGTATACAAATCGAAGATAATGATAATTATAGGGTGTAGTTCAACATTAGACACAACTCCACTGGACCAATAAAGAAGCGAGTTTGGCAAGACTATGGCAAAGGAGGACGGATTGCTGTAGCGGGAAGAACAACAACACAGGAGGGCATCGAGAAGGGTACAAAAGCGGGCAAATGGGTGACACAACAGGCGATTAGGTAGTGGAAAACACAACAAAATGTGCACTCAAATAGTGAGACCTTTACCAATTGGCCAACAGTATGAAGGGCGGAGACTGGGGATGCCCAGTCCCGCCACAAACCATGAAGATCATCACCTGGAATGCACGTAGTTCGAGCAATAGGCGTGCGTTCTATAGGCTGCAGCAGTTAGTCTCTGAAATGTGCCCATCTTTACTTTTTGTTGTTGAATCTAAAATTTGTGTTAGTAAAGGTAGTAGTTGGAAGAATGCCTTGGGTTTGATAATGTGTTAGGGGTGAATATTGTTGGTAGCTCGGGGGGTCTCCTTTTGTATTGGAAAAATGACATAAAAGTATCTTTGTTGTCTTACTCACATGACCATATTCATTGCTTTGTTCACATGGATGATCTATGCTTGCATTTTACTGTTTTTTATGGAAACCCGATATTAGTCGTAGGAAGTATTCTTGGGAATTATTGAGAAAGTTAGTTGTTGTTGTTGATTGCTCTGTTACACCATGGGTGATTCTAGGGGACACGAATGAATTTAGACGATCACATGAAAAGGTTGGGGGAGGGAACAAGAGTTATCAACAAATGAATCTCTTTAATGATGTGTTGGATGAATTGCAACTAAAAGAGATGTGGGCACCCGGACCAAAATTCACTAGGTCTAATAAAAGATCAGGGAACAATGATATTCGAGAGGTTTTGGATCTCTTCGTAGGCAACCTATAATCGTGGGAAAAAATATCAAGTTTTGATGTGAAAACTTTGGGGTATTATTGGTCTGACCACAGAGCTATTCAATTATATATAAAACCCAAAATGGTTAAGAGCGAGGAGGGGAAACAAATTACTTTTCACTTTGAGAATAGTTGGTTACTAGAGGAAGGGTACAATAAGAAACTTCACCATGAATGGAATGACTCAGGGGCAGAAGAAGATTTACCAACAAAATTGAAGAGATGCGCTAAAGGGTTAAAATAATGGGTCAATAGCACCATTGGATATTCCACTGACAAGAAGACGGAACTAAAGGATAAAGTAGAGAAAGAATTGCAGAAGCAATATCATACCATTGACTGGCGGAAGGTGGAGGAGATAGAGCACCAAATAGAGAATATGGACCTAAAGGAGGAATGATATTGGCATCATAGGGCCCGAATAAACTGGCTTAGTGTAGGGGATAAGAACACAACTTAATTTCATAGGGGAGCATCCTGAAGGCGGTAGAACAATCGAATCTCGAGGCTAAGGGGTGTAAAATGGAACTGGTATCAAATCCAAGCTGATATTGTCAAAGTTATTGTTGAATACTTTGATGAACTATATAGATCATCAACACCAGCACATGAAGAAATTAGGGGATTCACAGATTTAATCACGCCAGTGGTCATGTTTGCCAAAATCGAGAGCTTTCACGCAAGTATACGTGGACGTTGTATAATTGGCAAGTTGACCAAGTAATAAAATATCGAACTCAGGGAAACGATGCGGTATCAAGCAAGCATTGAGTGTTTACAAAGGTTACTAGCAAGGAAAGCAAGAAAAAGAGTCTTGGTTTCTATCTACTTCACAAAGCAAAGTAAGTCTAACTATCACCTTCAAAAGATGAGCAAGTGAATGATGTGTGTGCATTGGAGTAATCCTACTATGGTTCACCTAGTATCCTTTCCGTCCTAGCATTCGTAAGGGTTCTTGATGTCTTAATCAAGCTATAACTCTAACTAGTGTCTAGATCTCTCTAACAACAGAAGCTAAAGGCTCTATCAAGTGTTTGGATCTCTCTATCAACACTCAATACTCTAATTGAGAGGTCTTTACTCCTAAAAAATTCTCATTGACATAAGAGCATTTAATCAAACACTTGGCATACACAACATTCAATCAAGAACTTCTACGAACTAGCTCAATTCTCATTTGTTGCCAACCCAATTAGGCTCTAAATATCCAATTGCACATTCCAAGCATTCATACAATTCATCAATTAAGAGAATCAATCCATTATGATCACTTAATCATGCATAGGATTAATAGAACACTAAACTACAACATAGTATTCATACATCAATGCAACAAGAGATTAACCCACGACTAATTTGGAATTTAAATCAATAATTAAGATTCTAAACAACATTATTAAGAACTAAAACAAGAGAATTAAATGGAAACTTACCATATGTAGAAGAAATTGAATACAATCCACAAACCTTGAAATGCTAACTTCTAATCCGGAACTTGAAATGCAAAAACGAACCACAAAATTGTAGATAACGATGAGACTAAGCTAATGAAACAAACGGATTAACAATCCAATGGTTGGATCAAAAGTAATTGAAGAAAGAAGTAAGAAATTAACTTCTAATCTAATTGGTAACCACCTATTTCTCTCTCTAAACTAATCTAAGAACATGGAATAATGAGGGAATACTTGAAAATCTTATCCTTGAGGTATTTATAGTGCCTACAATGCTTAGACCAAAGTGTCCTTCATTAAACGCGCAAAAGGACGAAGATACCCTACATGAGCAGGAAAATCGTACAAGCACTCGACCATAGCGGAGAGGCGCTCGACCATGGTGTGGGCACGCTTGGTTCCGTGCTGCTTAAGTGCTCGAGTCAAAGTGTGGCCACTCGATCATAGTTCATGGTTCGCTCGATCAGCCTCTTCCGGCGCGAGCGAGACAGCTTCGTAATGTCCGATTTTTTACTTTCTCATTTTCTTCATATTTTGAGCTCTAGAACTCCGATTGACTCGATTCTTTTTGTGTTGCGACCCTCTCTTCAAGATCTTTCATATGGTATATGATTTGTACCATTTGGATTAATTTAATAAATCTGAAATTTATTAAACGTGCTCGTCACCTCACCTTTTTGCTTTATTTTTGCTATAAACAAAACTTTCTTGCCAACAAGGGGTCAATAGCACAAAGTATAGCATATAAGGGTCAATTATGCATATAAAATCATCAAAACCATATAAAAATGGATGCAAAATGATGCAATTATGACCCTAATCACACCCCAAACTAGATTGTTGCACGACATCGGGCAACAAAGCGATAAGATAGGGGAATAATTGTATCAATGAAGCATCGAGCACACTATCAAATTTTTGATGAAATAAGCTAATCCAAGTGTTCAAGGAAGTAATTAACAAAATCCCGAATGACGTGTCCCAAGAGAACTAATCCAACACAAGAAGATCATAATAATGAAGCTTAGATGCAGCTAGATCAAGTGAAAATCTTCAAAGAAGATGAAAGAATCACATGAAGAGCAAAATAGGAGAGCAGCAGTACAAACGGAAAGGGGGCGAGCAGTTGCACTTGCTCGCCTAATGAGCTGCTAGCCACCCTAAAGCCTATAGGTGGCGAGCAGGTTGTTCAGTTTATGGTGGAGGCGAGCAGCTCACCTGCTCACCAACCAGCTGCTCACCTCCCATGATATTTATAACCAGCTGCTCACCTCCTATGATATTTATAACTAGCTGCTCGCCGCCTTCATACCTGATCGCCAGAACTATGTTTTCTCCATCTGTGGCCAATTTCATGTTATATTTATCTATTTAACATGTAAGGGACACGTGTAAACTTCCTGTAAAGCATGGCAAGGTCTCTGCCACCACCTGCTTGTGTATTTGTCTATAAATAGACCACATTTTTTAGAAATAAGACAAGTTTACACTGTCTTGGCAAAGCTCTGCCAAAATCTTTCCAAAATTTATAATTAGCAATTCCAGTAAGCTTAATTCATAGCACTGTTAGTGAAATCCAGTTGAAAAGCAACATATAAATTCATTTTTTGAATATTTCATTAATAGTGTGGCGCTAGAAGGAGGGCCTGAACCTTCGCTTGGTGGATTTTATAACTTACTGGAATAAAAATGGTAAAAATTTTGGATTCTGGAGAAATCCTAAGGCCTGCTCGCCTCTTGGTTTGAAGAAATCCTTGAGGCTGCTCGCTTGAAGGAAACCCAACTGTTCGCTTCTCAAGGAAGAAATTAGTCTACCTGGTCGCCAAGTGGGGAAGAACTACATGCAAGGGTTATCTGAATTGCTCTCATTCCTACAAAGTCCCGAAGATATCTCTAGTATGACGGCCCTTTGAAGGGTGTTACAACAATAACAATAAAAACAACAAGGAGTCGCCGGTCCATCCGGGATACCACCTGAACCAGAACCTGTTCGTGAACAGACTGTTCAGCATCAACCCGAGACTGAGGCTGATAGCAAGCAATGGAGAAGACAAGAAGAGCGAGGGAAATAAAAGATAACTGATCGATTGGGCCCACAGGGCTGACGAACCTGGAGTGTAAGTGGACGAATCCAGTCACAGCACACTGCAGGGTAGATTACTGGAGCAACGAGACTACAAATCACACTGGTAACCCGTGTGAAGAAGCAGATCATGAAAACAACCATCGATCCACAAATGATTGTGTTAGTCAGCATTTGAGAGGTTAGGGCCTGAAGGTGCACGGAAGGCTACAAAGGTTCCAGTAAAGTCTCATCTGAGCGATAGAGTATCCGGCTCAGCCCACTTTAAGCGAGAAGAACGGCCTCCACGTCCACGAACTGAGACTTTGGATGGAATCTTACTGTCCATGAAGAAAGCCATTGAGGACCTTCAGGCCAAGGTGTCTCTACGCTCGGAGGGCAATTCGTCTTTATAAATCCCATTATCACCACTGTCACCAGCAATTCTATCAGCACTAATTCAGCCGAAGATCCAATACCCGACAATGATTCTTTACGAGGGGAGCTCTGATTCGAAGGTGCACATCTCCAAATACACCGATTATATGATCTCACTAGGGGTGTCTGATGCAACCCAATGCAGGAATTGTCCTCTTTCCCTTGGAGATCACACCCATCGATTGTTTACAGCGATGCCTCCGGCATTAATAACTTCTTTTGTACAGTTGAGCCAAGAATTTTTAACACACTTTTCAGGAGCAGCATCGTGCTTTACTCAAAAGCACAGATTGGCAAACCTTGTACAGGAAGCTGAGGAAACAGATCAGGAATTCCTCGAGCATTTTGATAAAATTCTTCTCGAAGGAGAGCAAGTGAGTGAAGACACGAAGGTGATTACCACGATGGCAGGGCTGAAGAAGGGATCCGATTTATGGAAAGAAATGCACCTCGCTTGCCCGAAGAAGTATGTGGAATTCTGGAGCAAAGCTAGGATATTCGTTACAATGTAGGAGGCGTTGAGAAAGTCATTGGGTGAGAGTACAGAAGCTCCGAAGGCAACAACCAGGAGAGGTGGAGGAGGATATAGAACCCCAGAAAATATGAAGTCTTTTGATGGAGGTAGTCTGAAGGAGAAGCTTAACCAAGTCCTGATGGTATCCACTGACCAAGTGTACAACGCGGTCAACGGAAAGGGGATGTTGATGCCTCAGAGGAAAATTAAGGTAAATCCAAGGAAGGTGACCTCTGGCAAATTTTGTGCCTATCATCGTACAATGGGACATTTCACCAGCCAATGCAAGGATTTGCTAAGGCAATTTTCGAAGTTCTATAAAGAAGGCAAATTGTCCGAGTTTGTGAAGAAAGTCCCAGGGAAGAGACCGCGGGAGCCCGATGGTAGGGCGGAAGAGGATAGCAACGAAAACGAGGATGAAGAGAGGCTGAAACTGAAGAACCAGCCAGATCGACGAGCACCACCCCCCCAATCAGGACCGGTGAGGGAAAATTTGGTAATTGAACCCGAGGTAGGCCATGCTAGTAGATGTACAGATGGGAGGACACCTCCGTCGAAAAGGTAAAAGAAGGCTGAATTGCGCGCAATCGACCAAATTAAGGAGACTACTGCAGGACCCTAAACCAAACCTACTGCAGAATTAACATTCTCGCAAAAGGACTTGCAGGGTATCATGACCCCACATAACAACTCCTTGGTCATAAGTGCCAATATAATGAATGACAAAGTTCACAGATTTCTGGTCGACACCGGAGCTTATACGAATATACTATTCAAGAGCACATTGGACCAGATTGGGGACTTCGGATCCTACATTGAAGATTGTAATCACAAAATCATAGAATTTGGGGAGGTTGTTACTATTCCCCTAGGTACTATACTATTGTCTGTTGAACTTGTATCGATCGACAATCCCGATAGGAGGCTGACCAGGCAGGTAGATTTTCTTGTTGTAGTCCAGCCATCCTCCTACAATGGGTTCCTCGGCCAACCGTTTTTGCATGTATTCAAGGCCGCCTGTTCGACTTACTACTGCTGTTTAAAATTTCCAAAACTAAATGGCGTAGGTACAATCAAAGGCGATCAAAAGAAAGTCCACAAATGCTTACTATAAATAAAACCATTGGATTCACATTTACATCTAATTGAAAGTTCTCCCGTACATACTAAATTGGGACCCAAGATGTTGGCCACTTCGCAAGACGATGTATAACCAATGGACGTCGAACATTCAGAACACGTACAACCAACAGTGAACAACCAGACGAGTGCCTAGTCAGCCAAAATTCTAAACATAGATTGCCAACCCTGGCGGAATCAGTGCCTGAAAGGCACCTCAACAGTGAACAACCAGACGAGTGTCTTCTCAGCCAAGATTTCAAACCCACGTTGGACTGTGAACTGATGGAAATAAAAAATGAATTAAACATCGATGGGCCTATTTTCGATCCAAAATGGAAGGAAAAGCAAAAATGCACCACACCAATGGAAGAATTGACTGTCGTTAAAGCTTATCTGGAAAAAGAGAATATCGAGCTTTACATAGGATCCAAACTACCAGAGCCATACTGATCAAAGATGATTGAATTTTTGAGAAATAATGTTGATGTATTTGCATGGTCTCACATAAACATGATAGGAATTCCGACCGAATACACCTGTCATCGTATTAACATCGATCCAGCTCATCGGTCAATTCTCCAGAAAAGGTAAAAGTTTGGTCCAGATAAGTACGAGGCACTGACAGTGGAAGTTAAAAAGTTGCTAGATAACAAGTTGATACATGAAGCATTGTGCCCGCAATGGGTTGCGAACCCAGTCCTTGTTCGTAAACCCAACGGCACATTGAGGCTTTCTATTGACTTCACTGATTTGAACGCAGCTTCTCCGAAGCACAATTATCCACTTCCCCACATTGATCATCTGGTTGATAATACTGCCGGATATGAGTTGATGACATTCATGGATGCCTTTGCGGGATATCACCAGATCGCTTTACATCCAGACGATCAGGAACATACCGTATTTTATACTAACAAAAACTTGTATTGTTGGGATAGAATGCCGTTTGGCTTGATTAACACTGGAGCCACCTATTAGAGACTGGTGAACATGATGTTTGACGAGCATATTGGCCACTCAATCGAAGTCTACGTGGACGACATTGTCGTAAAAAGCTTACACAAGGAAGACCATCTCGAACATCTTGCTCAGATGTTTGAAATACTCCGCACCTACAACATGAAACTTAACCCGAAGAAAAGCAGTTTTGGAATTCATTCAGGAAAGTTCTTGGGGCATCTGGTGAGTCAGCGCGGAATTGAGGTGAACCCAACAAAAGTCAAAGCCATTATTGACATAAAACCACCTGATTCAGTTCGAAAGACTCAATGTCTAACAGAATGTCTGGCGGCGCTGAATTGCTTTATCTCACGCTCTGGAGATAAATGCAGGTCATTCTTCGAGGCCATGAAGAGGAAGAAGGATGATTTTGTGTGGACAAGTGATTGTCAAACAGTATTTGATCAAATCAAGGAATATTTTAGCAACACACAAATTCTATCCATGTCAGTGCCTGGTGAAAAACTGTACCTCTACCTCGCAACATCAAAGGTAGCAATAAATTCATTACTTGTGCGTGCGGAAGACCAATTCCACTCCCCAATATACTACGTGAGTCAAGCTCTACACGAGGCAGAAATACAGTATTCTCCAACCGAGAAGCTCGCGTATGCCTTGGTCATGAGCACCAGAAAGTTGCGACCATACTTCTACGATCATCAAGTAGAGGTACTCACTACATTCCCGCTGAGACAAATTCTTCATCGTCCAGACACAGCGGGAAATTGTTGAAATGGTCATTGGAAATTAGCCAGTTCAACATTACATACGCAATAAGAACAGCAATCAAAGGATAAGCTCTGGCCGACTTTATTGTGGAGCTGACTTATCCACTAGATTTGACGAGGGATTGTGAACATCCGTGGCACCTGTACGTCGATGGATCATCAACAAACATGGTGTCGGGGGCAGGAGTGGTGCTAATAAGCCCCGACCGGCAAGTTTTCACATCAGCCATCCGATTTTCCTTCTTGGTAACAAATAATGAAGTAGAATACGAAGCGCTAATAGCTTGACTCAGACTCGCGTTGGCCATTGGAGTCAAAAAATTGCAAATCTTTGGCAATTCACAATTGATCGTGTCACAAGTCTGAGGAGAATGTGAGGCTAAAGACGAACATATGATACTATATCAAAACATAGTAGCTCCTCTGATGACTATGTTTCAATAAGTCTACATCGAACAGATACCTCGACTTGAAAACACGCAAGTCGACGCTCTGGCCAGACTAGCATCAAGCCAAAGGGCAATGGAGAAATCAAAAGTCATCATCACCAAGCTCTATAATCCATCAACCTTTCATTATAAAATGAATCAAACATTGAATGGGGGGTAGAAAGTAGACGAGGTGGATGATGACGACTAGAGAACTAGTCTAACAAATACTTGACTAGCGGAGAGCAGCCTAAATACTCTTGGGCAGCAGTTCGACTAGTTAAACAGGCAGCTCATTACGTAATGATCGAGGGTCAACTATACAAGAGAGGATTTTCATCACCCCTACTCAAATGTGTATCACAAAAGCAGGGATTGAAAATTTTCGAGGAAATCCACGAAGGCATATGCGGAAGCAATGCTGCAGGACGAGCATTAACACACAAAACTATGAGGCAAGGTTACTACTGGCCCACCATGAAGGAAGATGCAATATCACGACTGGAGAACTAGTATAATTAAATACTTGACTAGCGGAGAGCAGCCTAAAGACTCTTGGGCAGCAGTTCAACTGGTTAAACAGGCAGCTCGTTACGTAATAATCGAGGGCCAACTATACAAGAGAGGATTTTCATCACCCCTACTCAAATGTGTATCACTGAAGCAGTGATTGGAAATTCTCGAGGAAATCCACGAAGGCATATGCGGAAGCCATGCTACAGGATGAGCATTAGCACACAAAACTATGAGGCAAGGGTACTACTGGCCCACCATGAAGGAAGATGCAATCTCATTTACAAAAAAATGTCGCAAATGTCAAATGTTCGCTCCTAGAATAAACATTCCTCCACAAGAGATGAAAGCGGTGTACACTCAATGGCCATTTTGCTAAATGGGGCATCAACATCATCGTACCATTCCCACCTGGGAAAGGAAGTGTGAGGTTTGCGGTGGTCGCTGTGGATTATTATACCAAATGGGCAGAAGCCGAAATGCTAGTAGTAGTGACGCAAGAGAAGATGATCAATTTTATCTGGAAGAACTTGATCTGTAGATTTGACATACCTCGATCAGTAATAACAGACAACGGGCCACAATTCGATGGGTAGAAGATCCAAGAGTTTTGTGATAATTGGGAATAAAAAAGTATTACTCGACACCCTATCATCCACAATCAAACGGTAAGGTCGAAGCGCTCAATAAAATCATCAAGCAAATATTGAAGCTCCATTTGACGGAAAAAAAGGGAAGCTGGTCAAAAGAATTCCCGGAAGTATTGTGGTCATACCGAACGTCATTTAGAACAAGTACTGGAGAATCGTATTTCCTTCTGGAACTTTTCTCATCTCTCCTCCGCTTTGGCTCGTCTCTTTCTCTACTAGATTCAGAACCCCTCCTTTCTTCCCTCCGGGGGCTTGATCTCCTGGGGCTAGAGTACCTGCGATCACGGGTGTCAGTATAAAACTTCTTATACCTGTCGAATCGAGAGTTCAGCTTCTCGAAACGCCTTGCCATCAGGCTGTACTCCAGGGCTAGCTCGTCCTTGTTCATATCCTTCAGTGACTTCGAGCCAGATCCAACCTCAGGCTCAGGAGTAGCTTCAAGAGCCACGCTCTTTTCCTTCTCAGGTGTCTTCTCTTCAGTCACATCCTCACTGGCAACACCCTTCATCTTCCTCTTATCGAGGTTGAATTACAGAGCCTTTAACTCTGAGAAGAGGTGAGAGTAAGGAATGTTCATGAGATCCTGAGTGTTCTTCAACAAGATCACTCATGTGTCCCATCTTTCAGGGAGACAGTTCAGGATTTTTGACGACAGCTCCCTCTTGGGAAAGTCCTTCCCAAGGGTTGCTAGCTCGTTCATCATCTTAATGAACCAAGCTTCCATCTGATCGATGGTCTCTCCTTCCAACATCCGAAACGCCTCAAACTTCCTGATAGCCAAATCCCACTTGTTCTCTTTGATCTTCTTGAGCCCTCACTCATCTCCTTCAGAGCATCCCAGATCTCCTTCGCGGTTTTCAGATGCATGAGCCTGATCGAATTCTCGTAAGAAATGGTGTGTAGTATAATTTTCTTCGCATCATTATCTAGTACCTGATTAGCAGTAAGCGCGGACCTCTCCCACTACAACAAAAAATGAATTTCCAGACACTAAAAAGTGCCTTGATATGTACTCTATTGAGGCTCTTATAATTTTTGGGACATTTACCATATATGCCTCCAAGTACTGTGTCCCAATAGGGTTAGAGACACTTTTTAAGTGCCTCTATGTCAATAGGTATCTAGACATTTATATATGCCCCGAGATTGAATCTAAAGACACATGTAAGTGTCCTTTAAAAGGTATAAGAATCAGGTGATGAGTATATAATGACAATTATTTGTGTCTTCAAATGAAATATCAGGGCATTTATTTATGCCTCTAAATGAATATAAGGACACATATGTGTAGTATTAAATCTCCATTTATGCCCCTAAATTAATGTTATAGGGCGCTTATTTGTGTCTTAAAGCGTTTGCAAAGGGAATTATTTGTCCATTTAGTTGAAACTCGAGACACTTTCTTAGGTAGTATTAAAAATTTTGTGAAATCAAATTTGCATATTAAGGCACTTGTTTGTACCTTTTAACCCAGATTTATGTGTCCCAATCCCCATATTCAATATAAACACGATCATATCCATCTTCAATAATAAATAGTACCATTCATGTAAAAAAAGCATTCACTATTTATATCAAATGCGAATATAATTATTATAAAATATAATGTCATTTAACAACTCAACAACCAAACAATCCAACTGGAGGCTAAGCATAAAATTCACAGGTTTTCCCTCACACCAAAATATACAAGAAAAACAAAATAGAATTGTGGCATTGTTTGTACAGAATATGAACTATAAGAAGGACAAAATCTAAATTGTAAGGGTCCTTTAAGGTTGAGTGCTCTTGTTCCAACCAATTCTTGTATCATCTTCATCCGAGCTAGAAATTATATGATGCCAAATTTCTGAGACCAAACTTCAGACTGCATACAAGATAAATATAATTCATCATAATGAAACAAATTAAAGAAAGAGCAAAAAAAAAATATATATATATATACACACACACCATTAGCTGCTTATATATTTCTAACTATCAAATATTTACCAAAACACAATCCTAGGAAATTACTAAATGCATATAATAATGGATATATTGCTAAAAGATAGCACTGTGAGTAACAAAAATTTTAAAAAGTATATAGGGAACTTAAAATATATAAAAATATTTTCTGTAGTTAAACTATATTTGACTTCATCTAGTTGTATAAGAGCATGTACTAAATAACATTATTTTCTTGGTAAAAAAATATGAATGGGGGAAAAGAAAAGAGTGCCAGGCTACATGCCAAATTTTGACTAAACCCCACATACATAGAGAGATAAAACTCAATTTCTTGTGTACTACCCCTGAATTTCGAATAGAGAATCAAGGGATGATAACTAATTTGAAAAAGATTAACTGGTTTTTGGTTAATGAGGCTATAGGTCTACACCTACTTTCTTGAAAGAAACAATTAATAATTTTTCTCACAATTTAGTGTTAATAAAATTAACCACAGGAGACAGCTAAAATTACAGAAAATTCTTAAGAAATTCCAAGATCCAAATATATATTAGAAATTGGAAAACCTTAAGTACCTATAAACAGTACAACCATAAGATCTAAACTAATTCAATCCCCAGTGAGGAACAAGTATCAAGCATCAACAAACATCAACATGATAGAGGCGTCATGCTAAGAATATTCAACTCTGTAAAGGGACAAGTTAAAAACAACTAGCCTGATTGCGTGCAGTCGAAGTTGGGAGCTTCAAAATAGCAACAGTGATATCTTCATTCAAATGTGGTTTCTAGGAAAAAATGCAACTAGTGGTTTTATGAAGTTAACCTATAAAAAGACATATTCATATTGCTATTAGAAGTCAAACTGAGTATTTCCAAAGGTAAAAAAATTATGCACAACCTTGTTTGCTGCCAACTTGTTTATCATCCAAGACAAGACTTGTATTCATATAAGTATAGGATTGCAAAAAATTGAACCATGATATTACATGACCCTATAATGTAAATAATCCATGCTACGTGAGAATTATTAAAAACAGAAACGTTCTGTTGAATTGATAAAATCACATTTATAAACAGTCACAGAGTATTGACATAACAACTCAGGTTAAGGAATCAACAAAATTATAAAATTAATACTCTATATATACCATCTCATATGAGGTTAACCTGCTGAAGAAGAAAGAAGAGGACAAGGGCGCCAAGAAAGAAAATGCAATTATCAACCATGTACAGTTGGACAAAGTTGAGAAAAGTAGAATTTGGTAATTGTGATTTATAAAACTAATGACAATTAACATATATGAATATCTTAAATGGATAACACAATCCATTATTTGTCGTTCTATTCTTAACTTGTGATTCTTAAGGTCAATAGTTTACGTTAAAACAACAGACTCTCATAATTAAACTTTCTTTTTGTATTGAATTACCTAAGATATTTATATCTTCTAATAAACAGAGAAAATAACTAAGTTTACATCTAATCAAGAAAATATATAGCATACAGTTGATCAATTACTGTGCAATTATTAAATCAAACTCCAAAATTCAATAGCAAATTGTATATTTTGGTTGTCTATATGAGAAAATTGAGAGAGGAATGAGAATTCAAACCAAAACATCTGACCACCTAATAAGATTGTGAATTGAAACTATAAATTGAAACAAATTCAATGAATAGGAATTCAAAATAATTTGTATTTAAGGAACGCATTTCATACCACCGCTAATCGTTCCACTCCTTTTGATTGAGCCTCTCACCACCACAGCCGAAATATTTTAAATCAGAATCGATGATGCATTGTGATGACTCCGACTGGACTCTATCTCACTATTATGTCGCATCGCTCAAAACCTAAGTCCGGCAAACATCTTGCGCCTCTCTCGCAGCGCTGCATAAAAAAAACTCTTCACAGCATCGACTCATCAATCATCATACACCGCTAAAAAATCCCGCTGCCAACGATTGCCGTAATTTCCACAATACCATCTCGCTGAACCGATGATTGTTCTGGTGCGAAGGGTTTCTTTGAGTAAGGAGTATGAAATTGGGGGAAAATGAAAAAGGAGAAGTTGAAGTTTTAATTTTAAAATTTATATTTTACTAATAAAATAATGGGGAATAATTGGTGAATAAAATTTATAGGGGGAACTGGGAAGCCAAGTTTCTTTTATTTACAAATATTGGAGAATAATTTATTTCAGTGCCCCAACGAATAACTTTAATAAAATAAATTTAGTTAAGTGTCGTAAATTAATTATTAGAGACACTAAACAATAACTGACCCAAAATAAGTGTCGTAATATCTATATTTTGTTGTAGTGTCCACAGGCTCATCTCCGGCAGCCGGAACAGGGACATTACCAGCTACGGGCCAGGTGGTCTGAAGATTCCTCATAAATCTGAAAGGACCATGCTCAATCACTGGGGCATCTGATCATGGATGGAGTAGAGATGTGTAAGGACCCTGAATGTCCAATAATCATAGTTATCAATAGAGAACTCAGGAAGACTGCCCTTAAGGTGCTTAGAACCGGATGCCATGATATGCAGTTCTAAAAAACAAGATCTATTCAGTTGACCACCAAAAGTTTCTCCTCAGAAACTATTGGTAAATAAAGTTAGTGGTCTTTTGAACCACTGCTCTGATACCACTTGTTGGTCCCGAAACGAGTATAAATCAGTGTGTGGGGGGGAATACACTGATGTCAGATTTTCCCGAAAATCTCAGGAAAATGCTCTTTCAAACTTAGTCAGGAAGCTCTTGAAATGTTCAGTTAAACTGATGGTCCTCAGGGGCAGCAGGGACGGATCAGCAACGAACCAAATAGGCTAAGTCAGAGTTGTGCTCTCAGAAGCTCAGTAGAGATAACAAACCTACTGACCGCTCGAAAGCTAGTCAGTTGGACTACTATCTCAGTAAGCTCAGTTTAGTGCGGAATGTGAGCCCTTAAGTCTTTACTCGTTTTAGTTCTGAAAACTTATCAGTTTGCTTAGTGAAAACGTGGTTAAGGCTGGTGCACAGTTTTACTGATTAGGATGAAGAATCAATCCTGATGGTTTTCAAAATAATGCAAGTATGCTTCAGTTTAATATGAATGATAGTTATGATCCTGAGCAAATAGTAAACCAGCACACAAGTTTCTTTTTAACGTGGTTCAGAGATAACCAACTCCTACGTCCACGACCTGATTTAACAGAAAGCTATCCTCAAAACCCTGAGGATAGGTACTTGGGTTTTAAGTGCCAAGGGACAAAGATAGCCAACTTCTTCTCTTAGGAACTGACCCCTGGGCGTTTTACAAGTCACAGTCCATCCTACCAACCAATTCACAACCTGAGAGCTTTCTTGGAAATTTCCCGTTAGCCTAGAATGGGAGCAAAGTCTTCTGTATTTATAGGGAGGTTTGAAATAGATCCGTTGGAGGAGATCCATTTCAAACCTTCCTATTTTAGGGTAGATGCAGGTTTGGTTGTCCTTGTCTGACAAAACCCATACCTAGTATGGTAAAGATACGATCCGCCGCCTGCACCTCTGAGACGCATTAAATACGCTCAGTCTCAATACATACGTGTCACCTTCTAACTGGTCGCTTGTTCAATGACTAGTTTGTCGGCATTAACTTTACTGATCCTCGTACATTTATAACTCTGAGTCCCTCGTTCTTTACTCAGAATAAATGTTTGCCTTATGTTGGAGACTCTAACATTCTTTCTGCTTCATAAGACTTCCATTCGCACGTGTAATCTTTGGGTCTCATGACTTACAAGTATCAGGTTGGAGATGTCTCAGACTTCAGGCTTCAGGGACGTCACCATCAGTCTTCAATCTTTAACACGTTCCCCCTGAACTGAATACTTGTGAATAGAAAAATCTATTATAACCTAACTATCCTGAGCCTATCATCCAGATGAACTATACTTAGGCAAATTCATCAAGGGGTTTTGGGATCTAATCAAAACACTAAGATTGTCCCAACAATTTCCCCATTTTTTATGATGCCAAAAACCCTTATAAAAATCCTACCATCTAAACAAGTTTACTGATATCTCAGTGTTCAGTTCAAGAACCTATATCAGGTCCTTAGTTGTATAAGATAGAAACAGGAAGGGGTTAGTACAGTTCTTGATAAAGTGCCAAAAAGTAAATCAAGAGTCAATGAGATGTTGTCTCAGGAATATAAAATAGTTTCATTGATATATGTGATAAGTACATGGAGTCCTGAAACTATTTCAAAAGATTCCTGAAACACTAATCCTGACTCCACTCTTCAGTCTTCATCATCCCACCTTGCCAACGAGATCCCGTACTTTTTCAATATTCTCAGTTTGACTGCATGGTACTGATCAGCATTATTCAGAGCTCCGGTTCTTTTTGCAATCGTTGCAATCTCATTTCTGATCAGGTCCATGTTGAGGTGGTTGTTGATGCCGAGGGTTGGAGGAGGATAGGTGATGTTCTCAAGTGCCTTGATCTGAACTCCGGCTCTATCCGCATGTCGATCAATTTCTCCCCAGAGTTCGTTGTGATGCAAGGGCATCCACTCAGCAAAAATAGTGTTCCGATCCTCACCTTCAGATGTCTTTAGCCAGTTCCCGACAACATAGTACAGCTCCACAAACTCCTTCTTGATCGGAATCCATGCCTCGTTCAGTTCAGGAGGTACGAAGTTGTCTACGTACTCGTACACCAGGGGACTGGCATCCTGAGGATCAATCACCTTCCTCCTTTACCCAGCAACTGACTTCTTCTTCCCAGCTTCAGAGGCAGGCTTCTTAGGATCAGTCTTCTCCTTCAGCACAACCATCCGCCCCTTCAGCTTTTGGAGTTCAGTGGCCTGACTGCTAACCTGCATTGCAGTCTCCAGCGTCAGTTACTTGGTCTTCTTCCTTCCCTCAACAATGGGATCATTAGGGTAAAGTTGCTCCTCACATTCCTCCATCAGGTCTTCCACGAAAACATCAGCTTTCCTTTTCTGAGCCTTAGACTTAGGATTTTTCAGAGCTTTCCCTTCCCCCTTTTTGGCAGCATCACGGGAGTCCTTGTTCTTGTCGACTTTCTTTCTGATATCCTGAATCAGGATGCCCTGCGATGCTTGTTGGTCAGTAACCACCTTGAACTCTTCATCCATCTTTTCATTGGCCTCAGCTCTGAGAAGGCACTAAGTCAGATGACTGTCAAACTCCTTCCGCATTACAATCATCTCTTCCTTCCTTGCAAGGCTTTCAGTGAGCATTGTGTTCAGTAACTTGTGCAATGCGTCCTCAGAAGCTTTCTGACCTTCCCTCCATCTGGTCAGTAAGTCGTCATCTGCCTTCTCTGCTTCTTCCCGAGCCACTGTCTTGACCTGGGCCTCTTGCCCCTTTAGTGCCTCCGCAATCAGTGCTTTGATCCTATCATCTAGGCCATTGAGAGATGTGTCAATCATTCCTTGCACTTGGTCAGTAGTGACTCCGGTGGATCGTTGTTGTTCAAGACTCAGGAATCTATAAACCGATTCCTTCCTAGCCTTGCCCAAATTAGCAGTGAGGAATTTAATCTTCTCACGCTGACGATCGAGCTTTGGCAGGATTGTCCTCCCCATTAGTGACACTCCCACTGAAAAGGTTCGGACCCTCTTCTTCTTTCCTGGCTTTGATCTGGTGGAAACAGACTTTGGGACCTCTCCATGAGCCTCAGCAGTCCCGGTACCTGGGAGTGCATTATCGGCCGGTGCACCTCCTCCCGAGGTCGCACCTTCCCCAACTACTGGAACAAAGTCCAGTTCAGTAGAAGGGTTGAGCTGAGGATTGTTAGCCCGCACAACCCTGATGAAATCTTCTCTGTTGATAACTTGGGCATATGTTCTAAGTCCAAATTTATCCAGGATCATCTGCTCCTGATCCCTGAGGACTTCCTCTCCAATAACCTTTATCAAATCAGAGACTTCAGGAACCGATGCTTTCCTCATCACAACCAGGACTTTGAGCCTGATTACCTCCTCGCCATAGGATTCTTCCAAGTCTGGAACATATTGATTAACAAATCTGATGGCCTGAGACCTGGCGTCCATCTCAAATGGAGTTATCCTGGGTGGTGAAGACTCCTCCTAAGTTATTTCATGAGCTTCCTTTGGATGGTCAGAGTTAGACTCTTCATCATTCGACACCACCTATTTCCTGCCCTGGTTATCTTTGACATCCTCATCATGGAGCTCCTCCTGAGTCTCCATGCCCTCACCTTCCTTCACCTCTTCCTCTCCTCCATCAGAACTCCCATGTCCCTCCTGGACAACAACCTATTCATCACCACCTTGCTCCTCCTGAGCACTTCCACTTGGCTCTGCCTGAGTCTCACCTCCTTCGATTGCATGGACCACATCCATCACAACCACTTCAGGTTTCACCGCTACCCTGATCTCCTCCTCAGCTGGTTCCCCCTCAGTCTGAGTCACCTCCACTTGAGGCATCTTATCAGTGCCAGAAGCCACCGTTGGTTCTGACGAGGGAGGATCAGCAGGGGTCATTGAAGCGATTGACATAACAGCAGTGGCTACTGAAACTGACCTTTGTTCAGGTTGATCAGATTCAGTATCAGAGGGCTCATCCCTCAGTAGTGATCTTTTCTCAGCGGGCTCGGAATTGGTGATTCCCTTCACCTTTACCTTTGTTGGGACCTTCTTCACATGCTCATCCTGAGCTTTAGAACTGGCAGCCTTGCCCTTACCCTTTCCTCTTGACACTTTCTTCATTTCAGTGTGAAGCATCCGCTTGATCGTTTCTGCTGAGTTCTTGAAGAGGATGTTCTTGTCCTTAAAGTCTTCACATACATCCCTATCCACATCTCCAAGAAGATTTTGGAGCATTACTGACAGCCTCAAACCGAAATGAGGTTTCCTGTCTAGTACAATCCTGTCACCATCCATCCTGACCTTCTTTGACACCTGTACGAGCTTCTGAAGGAAGAACTCCTCCCAGTCGATCTTGGCGTTGTCCACAATGGCAGCCAAACCCCTGATCTTGGGTTGACTGATCTGCTACATGCCTCCCATGAAGCCCATTATGCTTTGGACCACGACCTCGAACAATAGCTTGTACTAAGGTTTCAGAAGCTTATTGTTCATCGTGCTGAAGATCTCCTAAGGAACGATCAGGCACTCATTCTTGCAGTCTTGCTCCTCTCCAGCCTTGTATGCAGTCAAATCAGCCAACTGGTTCTTCTCAGTAGAGTGGGGCAGTCTGTACGTCTTTCTGATAAGATCCCTGATATTGATCCTCTCAGTGAAATGTTGAACCACCTTCTTCCCATTCTTCTCCACTGATCGCCTGAGTGGAATCACTGATTCCCACACATCGTTATCATTCATCTTCAAGTTTGCATAGAAAGCAATGATTTGATGTGGGCAGACCTTGGTTGGCTTCTTAGTGACGAAATCTAGGAGCCCAGCCTGATTAATGGCTCCATAGACTTATCCCAGTTTTGTGATGGTGGCTCAGTGAAAGAAGTCCACCAACCATTCATAAGATACCTTCGACTCCACCTCAGAAATGGCAATGTGGAATCTCCGAGTATCTTCAAGTGATTGAGTAGCAGAGGAAGCTATGGATGCAGAGATTGTGAGAGAAATAGATTGCAGAGAGTTTGGGTTAGGAAATTTTGAGTGCGCAAATTATGGAATGTGCACAAAGCTTCCTTTTATACCCAAAAATTCAGCTTTAATGAACGGGTTTGATTAAAATCCTTTTGAAATTCAACGGATTAGATGAAGGGGTATATCCAGAATAAAAACTTTACCAAATTCAGTTTTCAAAGTTAATAATTCAAACCTTTATTGAAAACTGTTCCCGCCCACACTTGCATTAAATGCATGTCAGAAGAATGTTTGAAATAAATTCGGATTTCGCATTTAATAAAAACAGAATAATAAATGAATGGCTGGGATGAGAGTTAAAAACCCTGTGATTGATGTGGTGTCAGATACGATAAGAAATGATGCAAGCAAGTCATAATTAAAGCAAAGGTTCAATAATACATACCAGACAGTCAGATATAGAAACCTGACTGATACCTCTGAGTCTGATCAGGGTGACAAGCCCTGAGCTCTGTGTCCTGAACCTAAACCTATTATGATCCTGAATATCTAAAACTGATGTCTATTCCCCCTGAAAGCCATCCACCTCTGCAACCTGATCCTGAGTTAGTCATTCCTCCTTACCACCTTGTTCAGTCCTGAATTGAGGTTCATACTGAACCATCTACACCTGGGTCAAGAAGTCCTAACTCTACTGACAACTCAACAAACCTGGTTTCAGGCAAAGCCTTAGTCAGGATGTCAGCTCTCTGCTTGTCAGTAGGGATCCTCTCCATCCTTATATCCTTCTTCTCAACATGATCTCTTATAAAGTGATGCCTGATGTCTACATGCTTACACCTTGTGTGTAAGACTGGGTTTTGGGATATGGCAATGGCACTATTATTGTCACAATAAAGTGGGACTTCAGTGGCCTCAACTTGGTAATCTCTCAGTTGTTGCTTCAACCAAAGAATCTGGGAGCAACAACTGTCTGCCGCCATATACTCAGCCTCAGTAGTATACGTTGCAACACTTGTTTGTTTCTTGGAAAACTAAGAGATCAGTTTGATCCCTAGAAACTGACATGTGCCTGTGGTTGATTTCCTATCAAGCCTACAGCCTCCGTAATCAGCATCAGAATACCCTGTCAGTTCTAGGTTGTCATCAGAGGGATACCAAAATCCTAAATTGACTGTACCCTTCAGGTATTTCAATATCTTTTTGGCACTCTCTAGACGACTCTTCTTCGGATCAGACTGATACCTTGCACAAACTCTAACTGCATAAGTGATGTCAGGATGACTTGCAGTCAGGTACAATAAAGATCCATCAGTGCCCTATATTCAGTCTGATTCACTGAGGTCCCCTCTTTGTCAGGATCCAGCTTCTCATTTGTGTTCATGGGAATACGTGAGACTTTGCTGGACTGAACTCCAAACTTCTGAATCAAGTCCCTCGCATACTTGGACTGATTTATGAAGATTCCAGAGTCCGTTTGCCTGACCTGAAGACCTAGAAAGAAGTTCATTTCTCCCATCATTGACATCTCAAACTTCCCCGTCATCAGCTTTGAGAATTTCTCACAATGCTTCAGGTTTGGTGATCCAAATATTATGTCATCCACATAAATCTTAACCAAGAGAATGTCCTCCCCTTTGGATATCCTGAAGAGGGTCCTGTCCACTGTTCCTTTCACGAACCCGTGGTCTATCAGGAACTGGGAAAGTGTATCATACCAAGCCCTGGGGGCTTGCTTCAGACCATAGAGAGCTTTCTTCAGGTGATATACCTTGTCACCAACTTCAAAACCCGGAGGTTGTCCCACATAAACCTCCTCGTTCAGCACACCATTCAGGAAAGTACTCTTCACGTCCATCTGATAAACCTTGAACTTCTTAGATGTTTCATAAGCCAAGAACAACCTGATTGCTTCTAATCTTGCAACAGGGGCAAAGGTCTCATCATAGTCGATCCCTTCGGCCTGAGAGTAACCCTTGGCCACCAGTCTGGCCTTATTCCTGACAACAACATTCTTCTCATCCCTCTTTTTCTTGAAGACCCACTTGGTGCTAATAACATGTTGACGCCTAGGTCTCTCAACTAACTCCCAAACCTGATTCCGCTCAAACTGATTGAGCTCATCCTGCGTGGCTAGGATCCAGTTGGGGTCAGCAAGAGCTTCTTCTATGCTCTTAGGTTCCTCGTCATACTGGAAACAACAAAACATAGCGCTCTCACCAAAGGACAACCTTGTCCTGACCCCCTCATTGACATCACCAATGATGTCAGCCAATGAGTGATCATCTAGCCACCGCCTCCTGCTGACGGCTGCACTGGGAGCTGCTGACGTTCCCTCACCTGATCCTGAAATGTTAATCTCAAGAATAACAGGCAAAGAAGCAGAACGAGCAAGAACAGGGGACACTGAGTCATTCCCTGAGGGTTGTATAATATTCGGGACATTGTTTCCCCCTACAGAGTTCGACTCAGTAACTGTCTCAGGTGCAGAAGCATCATCACCGATAATACGTACCTCAGGTTGAGTCTGTGCCTCCATATGAGACTCAACATTCTCCGAGGCTGGGACTTGCTGAGGGTTGGCCTAAGGTCCATCCTGATCGTCATCATCATCCCATCCCTTGGGAGCATTCACGAATTTGACCTTGAACTCAGGATTCTTCAGGCTCAGTCTCGTCACCCTCTTGGTAACCCCCTCAGTGTCAGGACTCGGAACCTGTTTTCTACGCACTGATGCAGTTTCATCAAACACAACATGAGGTGTTTCCTCCACACAAAGGGTCCGACAATTATACACCCTGAAAGCTTTGCTGACTGAGGAGTATCCTAAGAAAACTCCCTCATTAGACTTGTTATCAAAGGCTTTCAGCTGGTTTTTCCCATTGTTCAAGATGACACACTTACACTCAAAGATATGGAAATAGGAGATGCGAGGCTTCCTTTTATTCCACGTTTCATAAGGTGTCTGAGCATGTTATTTGTTCAGCATAGATCGGTTCTGAGTGTAGCAAGCAGTGTTGATTGCTTCAGCCCAGTACTTCTTGGGCAGTCCTGACTCAGCCAACATGGTCCTGGCAGCTTCCTTCAGGGTCCGGTTCCTTCTCTCAGCTACCCCATTCTGCTGAGGGATCTTGGCTGCAGAAGTCTCATGAGCAATACCAAGGTCAGAACAAAAATCAGTTATAATAGAGTTAATAAACATTGTTCCCCAATCTGATCTGATCCTGACGATGCTCTGACCCTGTTCAGTACTCAATTTCTTGAGTAACTCTGGAAGCTTGACCCGAGTCTCCTTCTTGTTCAGCAAGAAAATAACCCATGTGTACCTGGAATAATCATCAACAACAACAAGTGTATATTTCCTACCATTCATGCTGACAGGAGTAATCGGACCAAAGAGATCCAGGTGCAGGAGCTGAAGCACTCTGTCAGTTGAGAAGGCATCTTTCTCTTTGAATGAAGCTTTGGTTTGCTTGCTTTCCTGACATGCTCCGCACACGTGGTCTTTGCTAAAAACTTCATTAGGTAGACCCTCTACAAGAGAAAGTTGAGAGATTTTGTTAATAATCTTGAAGTTTAAGTGACTCAGGCATTTATGCCAAAGCCAACTGAGCTTAGATGAGCTATTAGCGACCAAACAAGTTTCAGGAGAGCTGCTCTTAAAGTCATCAAAATAAACATTGCCTCTCTTGACACTTGTAATCAGAACCTGCAGTGTAGATTTGTCTTTCACAAGGCATATGTTAGTTGTAAACTCTACACTATATCCACAGTCACAAAACTGACTGACCGAAAGCAGGTTATGCCTAAGACCATCAAGATAGGATACATTAAGCACTCTCACAGAACCGATCCTCTGGTGAAACCCTTAGAGTTATCACCAAAGGTTACCTGCGGGCCTTCCTGAGCTATGTAGTCCTGAAGGAGATCACGAAATCCGGTCATGTGCCTGGAACACCTGAGTCCAAGTACTAGTCCTTCATCAGATCCTCCTTCCTCTTCTTGTAGCCCGTAGCGACCTGAAAAGAATCAGGCCTCAGGTACCCATCTCGTATTGGTTCCTACAGTGTCAGTCATACCCTACGGGATCCAGATTTGTTTAACAATTCTGATAGCATCACAATTGTAAACCTGTCTCCCTGAAACATCAACATACACTGTCCTTTTCTTCCTTTGTGCCTGGGAAGTTGAGGGTGTATGGGTGTCAGCCTGAGGTTCAGGAGCCCTGGATTAGTTCCTGGGGACGGGCCTCCTGTTCCTCCTTGGCCTAGGTGCATTGGGTTGAGGTCTGTCCTGGGAAGGAGCAGCTCGGGCCTGACCTCTAGGCACTTGAGGTCTGG
Organism: Prunella vulgaris; assembly: GCA_026898435.1. Taxonomy (NCBI): domain Eukaryota; kingdom Viridiplantae; phylum Streptophyta; class Magnoliopsida; order Lamiales; family Lamiaceae; genus Prunella; species Prunella vulgaris. The sequence continues at coordinate 61,657 of JAPKLY010000037.1, forward strand.
CCTGAGTGTTATCGGAGTTAGGTCTCCGTCGCCCAATAGGGACCACTTGGTTTGTCCTTCTCCTCTAAGGATTAGGACGCTCCTGATGGGCCCTGTGCCCTGCCTGAGGCTTCTGGACCTCAGTATTCCTTGTCCTTGCCTGAGGCCTCCTCTGACCAGAATTCCTTCCATCCTGAGCATTCTGAGGCTGAGCCTGAGAAGTGCTTGGGGCAGAGTTCTTTCCAGTCTGAGGGTTCCTAGGCTGAGCCTTGAAGTTCCCTTAGTCCTTCTTCCTCGGCTCCTGGTGGGGTACCTTAGGCTTTCCCTTAGGTTGTGGCTATGGTCCCTCAGCCTTTTGCCTGACATGTTCAGCAGGCACTTTCTCCTTCCCTTTGCCCTTATCTTGATGAGCAACACTAGGGCTCTTGTCATTAGTTTGGGCAGGGACAAACTTTTTCAGAGAGTTGCTCCCTGAAGCACCTCTCTTCTTTTTGCCATTTGGGTCTTTAGAGGCATCATAGCCTAACCCAGCTTTAGAACCATCGGTCAGCTGAGAGAAACTTGTTAACTCATCAACCACTTGGGAAGATGTGTGTAACTTCTTCAGCTTTTCCTCAAGATGCCCATTTTCCTTTTTCAGAGCCTCAAGCTCAGTGGTGTACTGAAGCACCAACTTCTGATGAGCATACTCTTTTGAAATCAGTTCAAGATCCCAAGTAGTTTTATCAGCACTAAGGCGAGCTTACTACTCAGTTTCGAACATCCCTCTCGGAGCAATCCGCTTAATCATCTGTTGTTCCTGAGAAAAGAATAGATCAGTGTCACGAGTCTCAATCAGCTAGATGATTACACAATTCAGTCTTTCGACCGCCATTGGAGTCTCATCATGCCTATTCCGGGCATGAAGCAACTCTTCCTGGAGGTTTACTAATCTGAGGGCTTCCTCAGTATCTCTCATGCTAAGAGACTCAGTTAACCGATCATTCTCCCCACTCAGTTGTGCATTCATGTCCACTGTGTGAATATGAGTCTCCTGCAGCCTTGAGAAGTCAATCATCAATTGCTCTAGGGCGACCTGAAGGTCGAGCTCTCTTGCTGAATCTGAGCAGCTCATCATCTGCCATCAGGCAGAGATCATCATACTCTTCGTTGGAGAAGAGTTCAGGGGATCGGCGTCCTTGGCCATCTGAATCTGAGAAGTCCTCAGCAATTAAAGCTCTCCGATCTGATGCCCCGAGATCTCACTTTGCTCTCCGATCTTCTCTCTCACGAGCACTGAGCTCCGGACAATCATACTGATAATGTCCAGTCTTCTTGCAATGGTAACACTAATTTACATCAGAAACACCCATTTTGTCAGTGTACCTCTTATCGGACGACTCCCTCCGGCTCCCTGATGATCGTTCAGGTTTGGAGCTGGATCTTCTGGGCTCAGTGTCGTCTCTCCTTCTGGAGCTTTTCTTATCTCTCCTCCGCTCAGGCTCGTCTCTTTCTCTCTTAGATTCAGAACCCCTCCTTTCTTCCCTCCGGGGGCTCGATCTCCTGGGACTGGAGTACCTGCGATCATGGGTGTCAGTATAAAACTTCTTATACCTGCCTAATCGAGAGTTCAACTTCTTGAAATACCGTGCCCTCAGGCTGTACTCCAAGGCTAGCTCGTCCTTGTTCATATCCTTCAGTGACTTCGGGCCAGATCCAGCCTCAGGCTCAAGAGTAGCTTTAAGAGCCATGCTCTTTTCCTTCTCAGGTATCTTCTCCTCAGTCACATCCTCACTGGCAACACCCTTCATCTTCCTCTTATCGAGGTCAAATTCCAGAGCCTTTAACTCTGAGAAGAGGTGAGAGTAAGGAATGTTCGTGAGATCCTGAGTGTTCTTCAACAAGATCAATCATGTGTCCCATCTTTCAGGGAGACAGTTCAGGATTTTTTATGACACCTCCCTCTTGGGAACGTCCTTCCCAAGGGTTGCTATCTCGTTCATCATCTTAATGAACCGAGCTTCCATTTAATCGATGGTCTCTCCTTCCAACATCCGAAACGCCTCATACTTCCTGATAGCCAAATCCCGCTTCTTCTCTTTGATCTTCTCTGAGCCCTCACTCATCTCCTTCAGAGCATCCCAGATCCCCTTCGCAGTTTTCAGATGCATGAGCCTAACCGAATTCTCATAAGAAACGGTGTGGAGTATAATGTTCTTCGCAACATTATCTAGTCCGATTCGCTTAATCTGATCAGCACTAAGCGCTGATCTCTCCACAGGCTCATCTCCTGTAGCCGGAATAGGGACATTACCAGCTACGCGCCAGGTGGTCTGAAAATTCCTCATAAATCTGATAGGACCATGCTCAATCACCTGTGGCATCTGATCATGCATGGAGTAGAGATGTGCAAGGACCCTGAATTTCCAATAATCATAGTTATCAATAGAGAACTCAGGAAGACTGCCCTCAAGGCACTTAGAACCGGATGCCATGATGTACAGTTTTTAGAAACAAGATCTGTTCAGTTGACCACCAAAAGTTTCTCCTCAGAAATTATTGGTAAACAAAGTCAGTGGTCTTTTGAACCACTGCTCTGATACAACTTGTTGGTCCCGAAACGAGTATAAATCAATGTATGGGGGGAAATACACTGATGTCAGATTTTCACAAATATCTCAGAAAAATGCTCTTTCAGACTTGGTCAGGGAGCTCCTGAAATATTCAGTTAAACTGATGGTCCTCGGGGGCAGCAGGGACGGATCAGCAACAAACCAAATAGGCTAAGTAAGAGTTGTGCTCTCAGAAGCTCAGTAGAGATAACAAACCTACTGACCGCTCGGAAGCTAATCAGTTGGACTACTATCTTAGTAAGCTCAATTTAGTGCGGAATGTGAGCCCTTAAGTCTTTAATCATTTTAGTTCTGAAAACTTAGTAGTTTGCTTAGTGAAAATGTGGTTAAGGCTGGTGCACAGTTTTACTGATCAGGATGAAGACTCAATCCTGATGGTTTTCAAAACAATGCAAGTATGCTTCAGTTTAATATGAATGACAGTTATGATCCTGAGCAAATAGTAAATCAGCACACAGGGGTCTTTTTAACGTGGTTCGGAGATAACCAACTCCTACGTCCACGACCTGATTTAACAGGAAGCTATCCTCAAAACCCTGAAGATAGGTACTTAGGTTTTACGTGCCAAGGGAGACGGATAGCCAACTTCCTCTCTTAGGAACTGACCCCTGGGCATTTTACAAGTCTCAGTCCTTCCTACCAACCAACTCACAACCTGAGGGGTTTGGTATTCACGTTTCCAACTATTTTGTATTGATCCCTCTAACAAATCAATGCTAAGGATGGGATCAATACTCTAAGCAAAATACAGAAAAGATTCCTACTACAACACTAGGGAAATTTAAAGTTTCAGAGTGTTGTTCAAGGTATGCTTTGAGTGCTTAGAATCTTGAAAGCTTTCTCTTGGAAATTTCCCGTTAACCTTGAATGGGAGCAAGACCTTCTGTATTTATAGGGAGGTTTGAGGAGATCCGTTGGAGGAGATCCGTTTCAAATGTTCCTATTTTAGGATAGATGCAGGTTTGGTTGTCCTTGTCTGACAAAACCCATACCTAGTATGGCAAAGATACGATCCGCCGCCTGCACCTCTGACATTAAATGCGCTCAGTCTCCGTACATACGCATCACCTTCTAACTGGTCACTTATTCAACGGCTAGTTTGTCGGCATTGACTTTACTGATCCTCGTACATTTGTAACTCTGAGTCCCTCGTTCTTTACTTTGAATAAATGTATATCTTCTGTTGGAGACTCTGACATTCTTTCTGCTTCATCAGACTTCCATTCGCACGTGTAACCTTTCGGTCTCAGGACTTACAAGTATCAGGTTTACTGATACTAGGCCCAAGTCAGGACTTATGAACTTCAGTAAGACGTTTAGCCTGATCAAGGTTACTTGTGTCTTCACTGATAGAGACTTCCCTGAGCATGCTTAGTATACTCAGTTATGTCAGGATTAGTGGTCTTCTTCAGGATGGCTTCTAGGCAACATCAGGACTCTTTCTAGGTTATTCAGGTTGCAACTTCAGGTTGACCATCTTCAGGACGATCAATGCCTTTAAGGTTGGAGATGCCTCAGACTTCAGACTTCAGACTTCAGGGACGTCACCATTAGTCTTCAATCTTTAACACGTTCCCCCTGAACTGAATACCTGTGAACAGAAAAATCTATTCTTACCTAACTATCCTGAGCCTATCTTCCTGATGAACTATACTTAGACAAATTCATCAAGGGGTTTTGGGATCTAATCAAAAAACTCAGATTGTCCCAACAAAGGAACATCGCCCGGGTGATATCTGAAATAGAACAGTGATTGCATAATTAAGCGATAAGTCGTTTATATAAGTGTACAATGATCAGAGAAGACAAAGACTTATGCATTCTTTCTATCACAGTCCTATCCAAGATATGTGTCATTTCGGTGAACATTGGGCTCACATAGAGAAGAAGGGGCTGAACTGCGAGGATCGGTGGTTCTGGTAGCCGGAGCGGGACGGCTGGACCCCCAGTTGGTCCGGTCTTGCTCTTCTTCTTCGGCTGGCTAGCCTCGTCATTGGCAGAAGAACCACTGTCCTTCCTGGGATGCTTTGATTTCTTCAGTGGGTTCTTTCAAGCAATAAAGACAGCGGGAGCGGCGGGGGCAGGAGCCGGTGAGGGTGGTGTCGTGGATTGGGCAGCCCTCTTTTTCCACAAAACCACCATAGTGGATGGTGGGTCCATCTTGCGCTTGTTCAGCCCGGTGCCAAGATCCATTACTCTCTGACAAAAAGTATTGAATTCTGCAGGAATGACAACGGTGACCCCTTAATTTATCACCAGAGAAGAATATTTTGTCCGAAAACAAATGGATCGAACATAACAATAGGTCAGAATAATCAAATACTTACCCTTTGGAGGCGGAGCTTGAGCGGCAAGGTGATGAGGACTTGTAATCAACCGAGCTGCACATCTGCAATGCTTGTGCGATAGATGCTTTACTGTCCGGAACTGCTCGTGACGGGAAGCGGCGTTGGTGAGTGCGTATATAAACAGGTTCGGGATTCCCTATTGACCCCACCTCTGAAGCCTCGGACCTACAAAAAATAAAGTTACATTAGTGAACTTCGGAACAAATGACACACAGAGAACGTTACTTACGTCTCAGTTCCCCATATTCTTCTGGAGTATTAATCCTATCTCTAGCGCCGTTATAAGATGTGGAAGCGCGCCAATCACCACCGATGTAAAAGAATTATTTTTTCCATCATTTCACTTTATTTGGGATGCCTTCCACAATCTTCATTCCTGCTCGGGCTTTAAGCTAATAGTAGCCATTTCCCTTCTCTTTACACTCTAAGATCATCATCGAGTATTGAATCTTAGGAGCCGTCAGCCGATTGGGATACCCATCCAATCCCATCACTGTCAAATAACTTAGCAAATTCCTCCACCCGTTCTGTTTAATCTGAGTAATTGCTAAGTTGATATCCATTAGAAATTGGCCTACTACCATATGCAACGTAGGCGGAAATCCGGCCTCGAGGATATCAAGGTTCATTGCAGTACAACCGAGTGGTGGCCGATCAGCTCATTCGTTATCACGCGGGACATGCATATCAATATCAAGCGGGATCCTATACTCATCCCGAATGGCAGTTAAGTCATCTTCGAACAATAGGTTGCGGTGTCGAGTAGCCTCATACCTCATCTCAACATATAGAACAGGATGAAGTTGAGGCCTGATGAATTGATCCCGGTATTGTTCAATGTAAACTAGCCAGTTAATCTCCTAGGCAACCCCCTCCGGTATCGTCTCTTCAAGTAGCTGTGCCGGAGGTTGGTAAGTCTGAGCTAACTCTCTCCAAATGTCGTCTTGCCCTGACTTATTCCCCAACTCAAAACCTTCTCCAAGATCGGAGTCGGTATCGCCTCTACAAAGATTCATTGCCTCAGGAACATTGGCAGTCTGATCTCGGGCATCTAGGACTTCCCGAACAATACTAACATCTTTAGCATCGGGTCCGGAAGACTCTGAACTCATCCCAAAAACATTGTGGCAAACTGAATGAACACTAGACTTGGTATCCTTATCATCAACAATCTTCTCTTGGCTGGAGGAGAACGAGCAGTTTGGCCACGACGGGCAACCTATACATGACGAGCAGCTAGCAAATCTCTCTCGGAAGGCTAGCGGCCAGCAGCTTCACCTGATAGCCTGGAGCGAGCAGCTCCTCTACCAACTGGGCGAATAGCACTCTGCTTTGGGTAGTGAGCAGCTGCACCTGCTCGCTCCAGGTGGCAAGCAGCTTCCTAAGCAGGGCAGCGAACAGCTCCTTGAGTAAAGGGACGAGCAACTGCACCTGCTCGCTCTTGGTGGCGAGCAGCTTCCTCAATAGGGCGGCGAGTAGCTCCTTCACTAGAGGGGCGAGCAGTTCGCCCAGAAGATCAGTGAGCAACTCCTTGAGCTTCATCCTCGAGGCAAGCAGCTCTCTCAGCCTGTTATTAGGACACGTGTAGCACATAGATATGTTGTAGTATACTTAAAAGCAGACTTTGAGTATAAGTGGGAGATTGTTAGGGTTATACTAGAAAGTATGCTTTTACTTTGTATAACTAAACTGAATCTTTGAGCTTTATCTGAAATAAATCTTTTATCACTGTGCTTTAGATAAATATGAATGTTATTTATTTATTGCAATCCGTTCATATAATAGTACAAGTTACACTATAGATAAATGTGGTGATCCCCGGATAACTCACAGCAAGATTACATTATCAATTTCTTGTAACAAGTACTAAATTCACAACTAGATGGGATTTTGAACACCCCATTGGTAAACGGTTGATGTGTAGATCCCAGATTGGCTTATCTTGACCAAGGGATTGCATTAGTGCATGATGATGAATTGAAGAGGACCTACAGAGAGGTAATTCTTCCGGACAAATTTATGGGATGAAGAATTAGACCTCAGTGATCATTTATTTCTAAACATCTGTCCCTTAAATAGGACTGTGTGTAATCCGTGTGTGGCACTTTATTTTGTTATGGGTAGAGAGTCAATAAGACTCAATACTTTGCATCTTGAGTGACGCCATTGAGAACATGACAGTTGCTAAGATTTAATACAGAGGAACGTGTGCTTGGAAAGTCTTGCATGATTAGTCCCCTTGGTGGGCTCTAAACGTTCGTCATACTAAATCTTGCAAGTGGAATTTGTTTCCGGTATGATGATAAAGAAGAATTGTCCTTACTCCAAGGATATGATGTTAAATTAATTAAAGCGTTCAGTGGCTTGATTAATTAACGGACAAGAGAATCTTAAACACGGGAAATAATGATCGGGAGCCATATTATTGTAATATGGGTTAAGATGGATAGTGCAACATTAATCCTATAGTGGAGTGAGATTAATGTTAATGGGTTGAATGACATTGGGCTCAATGTTAGAATTCAAGGCCCATTAGGAGGTCCAATCTTAATTCTCCTAAAGGCCCCTCAAGTAGCCCAATTAAATGTCCAACAATGAATAAGGTGATTAAAATAAAAGAAATAATTTTGGGCCCAACTTATCACTAATTTTCGAAAATATATATATAATAAAATAGTGAGAGATTTTATGAAAAATAGATATGTATCTTGGATACAAGAATATCTAATAAAATCAAGATCTCATGGAATTATATATATATTGCATTTTTCGAAAATAATGAAAAGAAAAATATAAAGAATTGAATATTTAGTATTCAAGATTACCAAGATTAGAATATTTGATATTCATGATAATCAAGATTTGAAATATTAGATATTCAAGATATTCAAGATCTTGTATTCTCATTATAAATATGAGATGATACAAGACTTCATAATTATTATGATGATATGTGATTTTCGAAAATCACAGTGAGGGCAACAAAATTATTCTTTTTTCTTGTGTTGTGATTGTTCGTGTGGCCTCCCACCGGGTGTATGAACAAGGACGAGGGAATACTTGAGAACGCTTTTGGGTTAATCAATTTGAGGGTCTCAAGAAGGACGCCTTCAAGTTCATTGCTAACAATACCATTCTCCTAAAGGATCTCAAAGGACGCCTTTTGTCTCAAAAAGTGCCTTTCACCAAGGGAACAAAGGACGCCTTTTGTCTCAGAAACTGCCTTTTCTCCAAGAGGTATAATTCACTAAATTCCTTAGTTCCGCATGTTTAAGGCTTTATGTGATATTATTTGTTCATATGTTTTGCATGCAAAGCCTGTTGTTGGGTATACAATTATTTGATTTAATTACGTTTAAATCATGATATTAATTGTAGGCTTAAATTTGTATTTAGCGTAAATCCCGAATAGATCCGCGTTTAATTCCCCAACATCGCCTCCTCTCACGAACAGTAGAATCAAGATTTCAGGACTCAGTTCCGATCACTAAGCTTTCGATGCCCCTATTTCCGGCCAAATCAGAGTAATCCCACAAACAATGGAGTGGAGAATCAACCATCGGCCGTTTCTCTGGATTTCACGGTCGCAAGTCACCGGAGGAGATGGAATCCGCCATTTTTTCCAGTGAGAAGTTCAAAGGTCAGTTAAAAACTACAATGGAACGACATAAAAATTAAGATTGTCGAGAAACAATCGTCAATCGACTCAAATAAACTCAGATTTGATGATTATCAACGAAGAACATGAAACACGATTTTAATTCGAGGAAAGTTGAAATTTCCGATAGAGTTTCGATCAAAAACTAGAAAAAATAAAGAAATGGAGAAGAAGAACTGGGAATCTACCTTTACGAACGGATTGCACGGATGGAAGATCATTGAAGATTCACCGGAAATCTCTCGGGTACGAATGTGAAATTAAAAGAAAAGGAATAGTAAAGTGGAATGAATCGTGTATTTATAAGGATTGGGGGCAGGCCTTTATTTGCAATTTTCGGGGGCCAGATTGCAAAATTTCAAAAGTTTAAAAAGTGGCGCGCGAAATAACAAAAGATTGTTCGTATTTCATGCCAAGCACGCCAGTAGAGGTGGCGAGCAGCTCAACTGCTCGCCTTATGACCAGCTCACCTCCTTGTTTCAAGGCCTACTCGCCTCATCTCAATTCTTGTAGCTGATCGCCAATTTAAGCTATTTCATCACGTGATGACCCTATTTTTGATATACAACATCATTTGGACATGGATATGTGAGGGAGTACATTGGTATCTCTTTTTTCCTACGACCGGTTTATCCATAAGGGTGGGTTACGGCTAAGTTTTTAATGAGGCCAAGTGAATCTTTCAGTATATCCATAATCCAAATGTTTGCAGGTTAAATCAAGATTGATATTACTTGCCCACAACGAAGGACTCTTATAAAATCCAGATAGCTTGATAATTGTTATCCACCTGATGGTTTAAACAAACATCAAGCTAGGGGGCAACTGTTGATGAAATAAGTTAATCCAAGTGTTCAAGGAAGTAATTAACAAAATTTCGGATGACGTGTCCCAAGAGAACTAATCCAATACAAGAAGATCATAATAATGAAGCTTACATGCAGCTGGATCAAGTGAAAATCAACAATGAAGATGAAAGAATCACATGAAGAACAAAGTAGGAGAACAGCAGTACAAACTGAAAGGGGGCGAGCAGCTGCACCTGCTCGCCTAATGAGCTGCTCGCCACCCTAAAGCCTATAGGTGCCGAGCAGGTGGTTCAGTTTATGGTGGAGGCGAGCAGCTCACCTGCTCGCCCAACCAGCTGCTCCCCTCCCATGATATTTATAACCAGCAGCTCTCCTACTTCATACCTAATCACCAGAACTATGTTTTCTCCATATTTGGCCAATTTCTTGTTATATTTATCTCATTTAACACGTAAGGGACACATGTAAGCTTCCTGTAAAGCGTGGCAAGGTCCCTGCCACCACCTGCTTGTGTATTTGCCTATAAATAGGCCACATTTTTCAGAAATATGACAAGTTTTCGCTGCCTTAGCAAAGCTCTACCGAAATCTTTCCAGAATTTAGAATTAGTAATTCCAGTAAGCTTAATTCATAACACTATTAGTGAAATCCAGTTGAAAAGCCATATAAATTCATTTTGCTAAGATTTCATTAACACAAATGCCATGGAAGTATCACTCAACGTCATGCAAGTCTAAGAATGTAATATCATCTAATACACTATCAACAAACAATCAATGAGCAAAATTTAAAATCAATGAGTCAAGATCTTCACAACGAAGTGTTTATCTCATCTCTCAAGTGTATGAGGCTCTCTCAATCCTCACACAAAGTACATCTACTACCATATGCTTGGCATGAGTCTCAAATTCTCCACCACTTAACTGACAAATTTTTCACACATCATTGAGGACTTTCATAAGGTTGTGGTGTTGGCTCTTTGACTCTTTCATATGGATCAAGTGACTAATATATTATTAGTTAAGCATAGAAGGAATCAAATAAGACAATCTTCATGCAATTAGCTCTTGCTTCTTTATGCACTTTTCTAATCAATACTTTTCATAAGCAATTTCTTCCCTTTTTCTCATTGTGATCATACTCACAACACTTAAGAATCAAAATTTTTTGTTGCTTTGCTAGTACTTGCACTTTCTTTTGCTTTTTCAATCCTTGCAACTTGAATTTCTTTTCACTTTAGCCACCAAGTTCTTCATCATCTCACCACCTTCATTCCTTCTTTTCACTCTACTAATCATAGGGACAAGAGAGTTCCAAAAACGAAGGAAGTATGGCTTCAAGTATGGTTAGCCAAACGAAAGGTCTAAAGGCACAAAATGGTGAGCAATGGATCATAACATCAATTGTACGCTCATATAGGCAAAGTGACTCAATATATATCAAAGATGGCCTCAAATCATACCATGCAAACTCATCATCTAATGTAGTCTCGAACAAGACCCAAGCCAAGTTCTAGAGTAACATGCGCATGTGTGGAACTCACATCAAAGAAAATATCATCCGTTCAAGATTGAAACGGGCATCAAAACGCCTCAAACCCCATGGGTATAGGTGATCAGGACTCATATCATATCAAACATGCTCACATCATCAATGTATCAAGAATAATAGAATCAATTAAAATATAAACAAGACAAGAATCAAATGATAAGTCCACTACACCTAACATGAACTCTCAACACCATCCACACAATCATAAGCATATCTCATGCATCACTACTCAAAGCTAGCAACAATTGGCGCTCAATCATTACAAGCAAAAAATGAGTCATCCATCTATACACAAGGTCTAAAGCATCATGAAACACTAAAATCTTCATAAGCATAGCATTGCAGTGAGATTTGAAAAACTAAGACACCCCCCCAAACTTTTTTGGATCATAGATCTAAAAAGTTTGGTAAAAGAGTTATCAAAAGATCATGCAATGCTCAAATCAAACCAAATACTACAAGAATCAACAATTAAGCTCAAAATAGCAATCTAAACTCAAACAAACTAAAACTAGGAATGAAAGCAAATAGGGAGAGAGATAAGTGTAAAGACGTACCTTAGGTTGGGATAAAAAATTGGAGAGTGAATTGCCAATCTCACGAAAATTTTCTTCTTGGCCAAGTGAGCTCAACACATCTTACTAAAACTGACAAGTCTCATCAAATGTCATTGCAAACCAAAAATTTGAAGAACGAACACACCCCCCAAACTTTTTCGGATCAAGGATCCTAAAAGTTTGGCCAAGAGTGATGAAAATAGGATTTACAATGAATCAATGACCAATAAAATCATATACAAGCTTAACTCAACCAAAAAACACAATATATACCAAGAGGCTACATCCCCAAACTATGATAAATCAATTGCACCAACCAAGGTAGGAGAAGACACTACCTCATATCAATGATCATGAAATCCAAAACACATCCCTAAGCTTCCAATTCCAACAAAAAGCAAACAAAATCAAACAATACTATCTACACTATAAATCAAAACAAATAAGCAAGAAATTTTTTAGGATGGGTTGCCTCCCATCTAGCGCTTGAATTTAACGTCCCCTAGCTGGACGACACCAATGTTAGCTAAATGGCCAAGGATATATATCCTTCTTGCCTTCATACACTAATCTCAAAGCTATATGACTAAGGAAACATGTAGGATTTCTACCCCATACACCCACTTTCCTTATCAATTTGAACTTGTAAGCATATGCATTTTTCTCCTCTTTTCTCATAACACCAATCCACCCCCATTTCCTACTATAAAAAATGTTCAAGAGGATTCTCAATTCAATCTTATAATCAATTATATCAAGAGGTAAAATGAACTCACAATAAACAATACCACCAATTAAAGCACAAGTAGAAGAGTTTAAGGGTTTAGAAATGCTCATTTCTCCTTGAAGCTCATCGTACACTTCATATTGTTGTTTCTCTTCAATGATGCTCATATCCATAAGTGGACATTCATTTACCTCTTCTTGTTCTTTCTCATTTCTTCCTCTTGAATCATCTCTTTCCTTCTCCTCTACTTCTTTTTGTTCCTCGACCTCCTTCTCTTCCTCTTCTTGATTCCTACTGATTCAAATAAAGGAAGTATCATATTCATTATCATCATAAAGAGGATTAGTAAAACTCTTAGGATTGGAAATTTCTTAAATATAAGGATCTTTGATCTCCTCAAACTCAGCATCACCATAGAGAGACTTCATAACTAGGTCAAAGGAATCATAAAAGTCCTTGTCTACATCATGACCATCATAACTATCCTCTTCCCCTTCATCTTCATCCTCTTCACTCTCATTATTTTCATCTTCCACATTCCCTTCTTCCCCCATACTTTCCACTTCCCTTTCTTTCTCTTTACCTAATGGAATAACACATCCATCATCTAAATTACCCCCATCTTTCTCCTCCACCTTTTCTTCACAAACCTCATAAGTTTGTTGGCGTAATTGCCCCAATTGGAACTCTAAGTTCTTAATTTGATGAGCATAGGAATTGCAAGCTTCCTCAAGTTTTTGGTTTGTCTCCTCAAAGTTCCTTGCATCTTCCCTTCTCATCTCTTCCAATTTCCTGACAACATAGGCTAAAGTATCATTATCATGGCTTTGAGGAGCTTCTCCTTGATTAAAGGGTATAGGTAGAGGTAGATTCTCTACATTGCAAACTTCATTCAATCTTTGATTTGCCTCTTCAAGTTTCCTATCATCTTCACTACTCATCTCTTCCAATTTCCTGAGAATTTGAGCTAGAGCCTCAACTAAATCACTTGAAGAGGTATTTTCTTGATGGAAGGCATACGAGCATATGGAATGTAGGAGCATGTATCTTGATAAGGAGTGTGGGAGTATGGATCTTCATAAGAGGTGTAAAAACATGTATCTTGATAAGAGTAAGAATCTTGATATGAATATGGATTAGAATGATGAGGATCGTCTTGTGGAGGTAATGGTTGATATGGGTAAGGTTGAATGTGTATGAATTAGGAGGATATTTGTATTGTGGAGAATACGAGTAATGGTTGTATTCGCCCATCTTCAAGTAAGTTCACTCCTACAAAAATAAGCAAGTATCAACACTCACAAAGAGTAAGTAATGAAAAACAAAGGAAAACAAAGAAAAGAACATGTAAACATCTATACAAACTCAACAAAGTGACTATTTCCCCGGCAACGCCGCCAAAAACTTGTTTGCCAAAATCGAGAACTTTCATGCAAGTGTACGTGGATGTTGTATAATCAGCTAGTTGACCAAGTAATAAAATATGGAACTCAGGGAAACGATGCGATATCAAGCTAGCATTGAGTGTTTACAAAGGTTACTAGCTAGGAGAGCAAGAAAAAGAGTTTTGGTTTCTATCTACTACATAAAGCAAAGTAAGTCTACCTATCATCTTCAAAAGATGAGCAAGTGAGTGATGTGTGTGAATTGGAGTAATCCTACTATGGTTCACCTAGTATCCTATCCATCCTAGCATTCATAAGGGTTCTTGATGTCTAAATCAAGCTATAACTCTAACTAGTGTCTAGATCTCTCTAACAACACAAGCTAAAGGCTCTATCAAGTGTCTAGATCTCTCTAACAATACCCAATACTCTAATTGAGAGGTCTTTACTCCTAAACAATTCTCATTAACTTAAGAGCATTTAATCAAATACTTGGCATGCACAACATTCAAATAAGAACTTCTATGAACTAGCTCAAATCTCATTTGTTGCCAATCCACTTAGGCTCTAAATATTCAATTGCATATTCCACGCCTTCATACAATTCATCAATTAAGAGAATCAATCCATTAAGATCACTTAATCATGCATAGGATTAATAGAACACTAAACTACAACATAGTATTCATATACCAATGCAAAAAGAGATTAGCCCATGGCTAATTGGGAATGGAAATCAACAATTAAGAATCTAAACAACATTATTAAGAACTAAAACAAGAGAATTAAATGGAAACTTACCATATGTAGAAGAAATTGAATACAATCCACAAACCTTGAAATGCAAACTTCTAATCCAGAACTTGAAATGTAAAAACGAACCCTAGAAATGTAGATAACGATGAGACTAAGCTAATGAAACAAACGGATTAACAATCCAATGGTTGGATCAAAAGTAATTGAAGAAAGAAGGAAGAAATTAACTTCTAATCTAATTTGTAACCACCTATTTCTCTCTCTAAACTAATCTAAGAAAATGGAATAATGAGGGAATGCTTGAAAATCTGATCCTTGAGGTATTTATAGTGACTACAATGCTTAGACCAAAGTGCTCTTCATTAAACGCGTAAAAGGACGAAGATACCCTTAATGAGCAGGAAAATCGTACAAGTGCTCGACCATAAGTAGAGAGGCACTCGACCATGGTGTGTGCGCACTTGGTCGCGCGCTGATTAAGCGCTCAAGTCAGAGAGTGGCCGCTCGATCATAGTTCATGGTTCGCTCGATCAGCCTCTTTCGGGCGCGCGAGCGAGACAGCTTCAAGAAGTCCGATTTTTTACTTCCTCATTTTCTTCATATCTTGAGCTCTGGAACTCCGATTGACTCGATTCTTTTTTGTGTTCCGACCCTCACTTCAATCTCTTTCACATGGTTTATCATTTTCACCATTTGGATTGATTTAATAAATCTAAAATTTATCAAACTTGCTAGTCTCTTCACCTTTTTGCTTAATTTTTCCTATAAACAAAACTTTCTTGCCAACAAGGGGTCAATGGCACAAAGTATAGCATATTACGGTCAATTATGCATATTATATTGTATAAGATTTTAGAATAATATGTATCACATATTAAAAAAATACATTAATATCATTTTTATAATATATTCTAATAAAAGATTTAAAGAATAATTACAAAACACGACCACTTTTAATGTCCCATTTACAAAAAAGAACACTAAAAACCCCATGTTACAAGGAGGGACAAAATATTACACCCACTCAACTGATTTCTGCAATAATGTGTCACCTTGTGCTAACTTTTTAAAAAAAAAATTCTTTTTTTATTTCTCCAAGGTTTATTTTTTGGATTTTTTTGACCCTGGGATATTACATATATGCAGTTTTTTAATCCTGCATATACATGTTTTTTTGTGCATATGTGATTTTTCAAATTTGAATAGCACAACTTTTTTTGCATACTAGACAAGAAAGTTAAATATAAAACACAAAATTCTGAATATAATAATAAATATTCCAAATTTTTACATCATTTACAAGGAACCTAAGAATTAAAGTGAAAATCAATTAAAAAAACAATCTATCAAACTACCAAAAAATGAGCACTAAAAATTTATTTTTTTACAGTTGTTAGTGTAGAATTGTCTCCCATAAATTAA
This sequence comes from Prunella vulgaris, assembly GCA_026898435.1. Lineage (NCBI taxonomy): Eukaryota > Viridiplantae > Streptophyta > Magnoliopsida > Lamiales > Lamiaceae > Prunella > Prunella vulgaris. Next base: position 77,461 of record JAPKLY010000037.1, read on the forward strand.
CACCTGCAAAATAAACACAAAAATCATAAATTAAATTCAAACATATATCTTCAACAAAAAAAATAACAAAAAAAAACCACACCAGTAAACAAAGAAAAGAACAAAAAAAAGAAACAATTAAACATGAAAACTGAACTCACTAAAATAAAAAAATAAAAAAGAATTAAATAAAAAAATGAATTCACAATAAAACCAGATTTATGAACTCAAGAAACAATTAGATTTATGAACTCATGACATTGAACTAATGAAACAATCGTATGAACATTCGGCACAAGAGCAATATTACCCAGAAGAATTAAATGAAAAAATAAAATTTAAAAAAAAAATCCTATGGATGGCAGGGGGAAGGGAAGGCGGTGATCTTGAACGCTGAACTCTGCTCTGCAAAGAGAGGGAGACGTGAGGATAGAGCGAGAAAAAGTGAGAGAGAGAGAGAGAAAGAGTGGAAGCAGATAGTGGCGGAATCCTAGATCGGAGGAGGTGGCGAATGTGGAGGGGCATGGGCTATGGGCGCCAAAATTGGGCGGTAGTGTCTTCGAGGGGGCTGTGAATGGTGAAAGGATCTAGATAAAATCAAAACGATGATGGCGGCTCCATGGTGAAGGGAACGAAACAGCCCCTGTCATGCCGATTGACATGAAAGAGAGAGAGAGAATGGAAGGGCGAGAGACATAGAGCGGGGCTATGGGGTTAGAGTAGGGGATTATTTGAATATGGCGTGATATGTAGGGTGAGTGTGGTGGTGGAATCTATTTTTGGACCTTCCTTGTAATATAGAATATTTTGATATCCTAGATGCAATTAGACCATTATAAATGACATCATATGTAGTATACCCAAGATTTTATAAACATAAATTCTGAACATAAAATTTAAATTATAAAGTGTATAATATTACAAGTTAGATCATGAATTTACAGAAATAAATATAATTAAGTAGGAATTTGAGTTGTATCACTTGCACCAGTTTGACTAAAAATCGAGTGTTGGTGGATTTTGATAATAATATTGTTGACATTGCTATATTCTACTAATTTCCACGAACAAAATAAATAAGTAAAATGTTAGAGGATAGAAGAGATAGAGTAGTAATAAGTATGATTTTGGCTCTAAATTTTAAGGATCCAAATCCCCTTCAATGCAGGGGGGAGTTGTTGGATTTCACACACACACACACTCTCGTGGGGGTGTGCATGATCCAATGTCTTTTCTCTTGCACAGGACCCTCTTGTACAGGAGGGTGTTCTCTTCCTTATTCTGATTGTGATGAATGTAACCCGTTAAATAATGGCCTATATATAGGTTTGCATGTGTGTGAGGTGACAAAATATTATCTGTTAATCCTAATAAGATGACAAGTGTACTATACTATGTTGATGTTTGTGTTACTACCAATGTTACTTTGATTGACACAACATCAATAATTTAACCTTTCTTTCTATATTAATTGTTTTTATTCTCATGTTGCACTTAATGTTTCCATCAATGTTCTTGACTGTAGCATTGACGATCAAGACCATTCCCCAATATTCCAGAAGGATCTACCTCGTTGAAGAATAAAGGGGAGAATTCTACATCATGTGGTTATAAATCATTGGAGAGAGAATGGCTGTCACTTTGATCGAGTTATGATGTTGCATCCAATGTTGGGACACTGGCGGTTAACAAAAGAACAATATTGACAATTACTGGACAGTTACTTGAAGATTCTCTAGGTCATTCTTGAAGGATCTAAGAATAGAGGTTGCACGTCTACAACCATTTATAAATAGAGATGACACTTCAACCATTAAATGATATATTCAATCGAGTACTAGCAGTTGAGTGTTTAGTGCATTCAGACCAATATGGTCATTGTTTCTCGAAATTCATCCAGGATGTTAGTATATAGGGTTTCTTTAGTACTTCTTGATAGATCATTTTAGACATGTGTATTTTACATTTTGTCACTTTAGATTCTTTAGTATATAGGGTTTCTTATTTGTATTCATTATCTTAACAGTGAATTGTTTCACTCTGACTGCATCATAGACTATTTTATAGTCTATGAAAATTTTACTTCATTTGCAAAATAGAGTATGAGTCTTCCACTCTCTTTAACTATTTAAGTGTTACACTGAATGTGCTAATATTCTGAGTAATATCGCTCTGGTTAAAATTTTACTAACTCTATTTTATCTCCTAAAAATAAAACCATTGTTTGTTTATATCAGAATCAATCTAATACTTTATTCTTTTATTTTTATTTCTTTCTTCTCACTCAAAATGACACAAAGAAATATGTTCATCCAGACTTCACTATGAAAAACAGGAAAAAACAGTTGGTATCAGAACTACCAACATGATTTACTAAGTTGAGATCCTATTCTTTATTTTTTGTTTATTCTCCTTTCTTTTGTGTTAATTATGTCCAGTACTTTGATTGTCTTCTAAAATGGAGTATCCTCTTACAGAAACACTTAGACCACTCATTCTTGATGGTACGAATTATGCATACTGGAAACCTAGAAAGAGGATGTACATCAAGTTCATTGATGAACGTGCCTGGAGGAGTGTTTTATCAGGATGGACTGACCTCGGAAAAATCAAGCAGATCCTGAAGGTGAAACAACTGTCAAGAGGGAATTGGATTAGACCAATGACGAAAGCAACACATCAAGCTATACTTCTAAGTAATCTTTGTCTCAGTTGATATGACTATGTTTAATTAAAATTATATCTAATTGTGTCAGTGTAAAAGATGTTTGGGATAGACTTCAAGAGCATTATGAAGGTTCAAAAAGTGTACAGAGAACAAAGCTACGCATGTTGGGTACAAAATTTGAGAACCAGCGCATGAAGGATGATGAATCCATATCTTCTTACAATGTTGGTCACTGAAATTGCTAATGAAACACAAGTACTTGGTGACCCTATTTCAAATATCAGATTGGTTCACAAGATTATGCTTACTGTTCCTAAGAGATTCGATGTAAAAATTTGTGCAATTGAAGAAGCTAAGAACACAGATACAATAGTCAAAATAAATTAATCAGTATATTGAAAACGTATGAAATGAACACTTCAATGAAAGATGAAGTGAATGATGGGAAGAAAGTAGTTGTCTTCAAGAGTGAATCATCCCCAAATGTTGAAAGTTCATCATTTGTGACTGAAATTAAGTCTGATGATGGTGTTGATATATGTGCCAAAACTCTAGACCACATTGCTTATCTCACCAAGTAGTTCAAAGCCTTCATGAAGAAGAAGAGAAGTAAATAAAAGAATCAACCCAAGTTTCAAATCAACTACTCACCATTTAAACCAGAAAGGTCATGCAGTGCTAGTCAATCAAAGGTGTTTAGTTCTAGTAACAAAGGTAAAACTGACTGGTTTGATCCTTAATTTAGAAAATCTATTCAATGTAGAGTTTGTTCTGGTTATGGACATTATGCTAATGAATGTGCAAATACTTTGATAAGAAGAAAACTGAATTTTAGTGCTACTCTTAGAGATGAATCTGATGAGGAGCATGATGTCAAAAAGGATGAAGGATTTGTATTTTCTGGCAGAATTGAATATGATGATTCCTTGGATGATGATTTGGATTCTGTTCAATCTGATGTTGATTCAAATATTCCAATACTTGGTGTAACATTAGAAGAATCATTCCCAGATTCATCGAAATATTCTAATGAGTTATTTCTTGAGACTGGAACATCACACGATGATCAAGATCCTTGCACACCAGATTGTGAAGAAGTATTTACCAAGGCTGAGTCTTTGGATAAAGTTGTAAAATCCCTTTCTTTGGAGAACATTGATCTGAGAGAGTCTCTGACTAAACTTGAAGCTCTATTCACAAGAAAAGACCTTGAGATCTCTAAACAAAAAAATGAATTGAAAAATTCAAATTTAAGTTATAAGATATTTTCAAAAAGTTCTTATGTGTTAGATGAAGCTTTGATGGTTGGTAAGACAAATTTAACTGGTTTAGGATATGATAGTGAAACATCTTCAAATTTCAAATATTTTGAAAATTCTAATAAGCTTTTTAAAGCTGGTACAATGTCTGGTTTTTTCAATTTTGAAAACAAGTTTTTAAAAAGAAAAGATAGTATTCTTATGTCACTATTGTTCTGAAGTTCGTCATATACAACCATTTTGTGATAAACTGAGAAATCATTTGAAATCTAAAAAGATGTTAACTGATAAATTCTAACACTCTGTGTCACATCATGCAAAAAGGTCATCTGTTAGAAAAACCAAAATAACATGTAATTTTGAATGTACATCTCTAAAAGCATGTGTTCCAGGTATATGGTATTTTGACAATGGTTATTCTAGGCATATGACTGGACAAATCAATTTTCTGTCTAACTATAAACATTTTGATGATGGAAATGTAACATATGGAGGAGGATCAAAATGAAGAATTGTGGAAAAAGGAACTTTAAATGTTGAAGGATTTCCTAAATTGTAAAATGTGTTGCATGTTGAAGGCCTGTTTTCTAATTTAATTAGCATAAATCAACTTTGTGGTGATAATTTGCATGTCAAATTTGACAAAAATTGTTATTATGTTTTGAATAGTGAAGATGTGTCTCTTATGACTGGTAGAAGATCATCTCATAATTGATACTTAATTGGGACTAACACTGTTTCTAACATCTCTAAACATGATGATAGTATTTTGTGGCATAAAAAACTTAGACATGTGAATTTTAGGAACATCCAGAGGCTCATTAAAGTTGAAGTTGTAAAGGGATTGCCCAGATTGAGGATCAAAGAAGCTGTCGTTTGTGGACCTTGCCAGAAAGTTAAAAACAATCCAGAGTGTCACACAAGGTGTTGACTTAATGTTGCACAACACGATGCTTAGAGCTGCTCCATATAGATGTTATGGGACCTATGGAGACTGAAAGCTTAGTGGGAAAAAGATATTCCTTGGTTAAAGTAGATGATTATTCAAGGTATACTTGGATTGAATTTTTTAGAGATAAATCTGAAATATTCACTGCTTTTAAGATTTTTAATAAAAACTATAAAACTGTGTACAACTTAAAAGTGAGTAGGATAAGATCAGACCATGGAAGAGAATTTGAAAACATGTATTTTTCAGAATTCTATGAGAAAAAAGGTATTACTCAAGAATATTCATCTCCTAAAACTCCACAATAGAATGAGATTGCTGAAAGGAAAAAATAGAACTTTACTAGAGATGGCGAGAATAATGTTACATGTTAAAGGTCTTGCTAAAAGATTTTGGGCAGAAGCATTAAATACATCTTGTCATATTATAAATAGAGTCTATTTAATAGCTAAAAGTACAAAAATTGTATATGAGTTCTTGAATAATAAGAAACCAAATTTGAAATACTTTCATATGTTTGGTTGTGTCTGTTACATTCTAAATGATAGAGATCAACTTCATAAGTTTGACTCTAAGAGTGATAAATGATTCTTTTTTAGTTATTCTAGACATAGTAAAAGCATATAGAGTCTATAACTTGAGAACTAACATTGTTCAAGAATTTGTAAATGTTTTTTTTTATGATACAATAAGTTTAGCAGGTAAAAGAATTGAAGATGATGTATCTGATCTCATTGATACTATTAATGAAGTCCAGATTCCTGAAAATTCAGAGACTGTTGAACCTAATGTTCAACATCTAAAGCAACACACAATCTGAAGATATAGAAAGCATTTTAAAAGCCAAAGCTCATGCTTCCAAAATCCATAAAAGTCATCCCTCAAACCAGATTATCGGTAATACATCTGTTGTAGTACAAACCAGAAGAAGATTAAGATTTGATTCAAATGATTTAGTAAGATCTTTATGTATGTCATCTGTTGGTCCCGAAACGAGTTAGATCAGTGTATGGGGGGGGGGATACACTGATGTCAGATTTTTTTGAAAGACTCAGAAAAATGCTCCAACGTACTCAGTCAGGAATCCCTGAAGTACTCAGTATGCTGAATGTCCGCAGGGGTAGCAGGGACGGTTCAGTAACGAGTCAGATAAGCAGAGTAAGAGTAAAGTGCCCGGAGACTCAGTAGAGATAACAAACCTACTGATTGCCCGGAAGCGAGTCAGTTGGACAACTATCTCAGTGAGTCAAAGTACGTGCGGAAAGTGAGCCCTTAGATTCTACTCGTTTTAGTTTCTGAAAACGTTTTCTCTGAGTTGCTTAGTAAATAGGTGGTTAAGGCTGAGTGCACAGTATTCAGATTCAGGATGATTGATTCAGTCCTGAAGTTAAAACCAATGCAGTATGTTCAGTTTAACATGATGACATTTATGATCCTGAACAAAACAGTAAATCAGCACACAGGGGACTTTTTAACGTGGTTCGGAGAAAACCAACTCCTACGTCCACGACCTGATTTAACAGGAAGCTATCCTCAAAACCCTGAGGATAGGTACTTGGGTTTTACGTGCCAAGGGACACGAATAGCCAACTTCCTTTCTTAGGAACTGACCCCTGGGCGTTTTACAAGTCCCAGTCCTTCTAACCAACCTATCTCACACTTTGAGAGGTTTGGTATTCTGGTTTCCAACTAAGATAGCTCTAGCAATACAAATCAGTGCTAAATATTAGAGCTATCGATCTAAGCAAATACAGAGTGAATCCTACTACAACACTAGGGAAATTTAATTGCAGAGTGTTGTTTATGATATGCTTTGTGTTCTTGGATTCTTGAGAGTTCTCTTGGAAATTTCCCGTTAACCTTGTATGGGTGCAAGGTTCTCCATATTTATAGGCGAGATTCAAAATAGATCCGTTGGAGGAGATCAAATCAAATCTTTCCTATTTTAGGTAGATTGCAGGCTAGGAATATTGTTTGACCTACCCGCCATGCTTATTCTGGCAAGTTGTCACATCACCTGCAACCTTTTGAGACGCATTAAATGCCGCATTAAATGCTGCGCAGACTCCGTGCTTACGTGTTGAAAGATCATTGGCTCTCCGTTATAACGGCTAGTTGACCTTCAGACATTTATCCTTCCTCGTACATTCAATGCTCTGAGTCTCTTGTAATAACTCAGTCTGAACGTGTGCCTTAATGGAGTCTTACTGACATTCTTTTTGTCTCTTGTCCCATAGCATAAATAACCTTTCTTCTTTGGACTGACAAGATTCAGGTATTCTGAACCACAGCCTAAGTCCGGTCCACTGTGCATTCCTCACAGCCTGATAGGTTATTCAGCTCAGTATGTGTTACCTTTTTGCTTCGGACTTACAGGATTCAGGTAAACTGAACCAAGGCCCAAGTCAGGTCCTATGTGCATTCAGCACAGCCTAATAGGTAATACTTACTCTTCACTGACTGAGTTCTGTCCTGAACATGCTTAGTGTATTCAGTAGAAACATCAGACAATGGTACTTCAGGATTGACTTCAGGAAGAATCAGCAGGCTTCGATCTTCAGTTTCAGAACAGACAATCTTCAGCGAGACTGACTGACTTCTTCAGAATGGTTTACACTTCAGACTTCAGTAAATTGGGTCGACTCCAATATTCTTCAGTCTTCAGTATGGTCCTTCTGTACTGAATCTCTGACCTAACTATCCTGAGCTATTTTATCCTGAACACTATACTTAGGCAAATTCATCCGGGGTTTTGGGATCTAATCAAAATACCAAGATTGTCCCAACAATTTCCCCCTTTTTGATGATGCCAAAACCCTTAAGCAAATTCCTATTGATCTATACAATCAACTGACTTAGTCAGTGAAAATAACTCAGTACCACCTGACTAACTAGGTACTTAGACTATAAGATGAAAACAAGGAAAGGGTTAGTACAGTTCTTGATAAGAATTCAGAAAAGAAAATTCAGGAGTCAACAAGAAGTTGTACTCAGGAAACATAAATAACTTCATTGATTGATAAGAAAAATACAAGTATCCTGAAGCTATTACAAAGTTCCTGAACAACTAACTCCTGATCTAATCTTCATCCTTATTCCAAGCAGTCAGTGGAATCTCGTACATCTCCAGTACTCGATTCAGGACCTGCTTCATCCTGTTTCGATCAGCAATGGCCCCGGCAGCTCGTCCTACTCTGACGACTTCTTCAGAAATTGCTTTCCGGTCCAGTTGCTTAGAATTCCTAAAGAGTGGAGGAGGATACTTAATGAATTCCGGAGGAGCGATCTCAACACCTTCAGTGTCAGCATGTCTGATGATTTCAGCCCATAGATCAGGATGCTCCTGTGCCATCCAGTGATGGAGTATGACGTCTTTATCTTCAGTCTGATCGTCCCATAACCCCACCACATAGAATAGGTATGCCCACCTATTCCGGGTCGGAATCCAAACCTCCAGCAACTCAATCGGAATGAAGTCTTCAACAAACTTCGATGGAGGATGACTTTGATCTGGACTGACCACAATCTTCCTCTGAGTCTTTGTCCGAGATCCAGATGATACAGATTTCTTCTTCTGGACCTGGGAAGTCAGATACTCATTAGATTCTTTTAGGCGCTGGATCTGACTGAGCATCGAAATTTCTTTCATTTTTGCTATCTTTTCAGCATCAGTCATCACCAATTTCTTCTGAGTAGTCAGCCCAGATGGCATTACTTGTTCCTCCATCTCCTTATACAATGGCTCGAGAGCCGGATCTTCAGAGGATCTCAACTTCTTCGGATCTGAGCCTTCAGCAGTTTCGATGGCGGCTACGGATCTAGTCCTTTTTCTATCCGCAGCCTTCAGTTCCAGAGGAAAGTTCTTCTTCTTAGCTTTGCCAGTAGTGGTAATTTGCTTCTTCCCTTCTTCCCCCTTTTTGGCATCATCGTCATTAATACGTCTGACAACCTCATCTACTGACTCCGCCAAAAGATTGAACTGACTGTCCATCTCAGTCTGCTTTACCTGCAATTGCCCAATCTGCCCCACCATCCCTCTTAGGCCGATACTGAGCTGATCAACGGCTGAATTGTGTTCAGCCTTCAGTCGACCTTCGAAGTTCTGCAACCTTGAGTCTAGGGCAGATGCAAATTTCTTCTTCTCCTGTGCAGACAACTCCCTCAGCAGGTCCTCCTTCAGATCAGTTCTTAACTTGACCAATTTCTCTTCAACCAGTTGATCAACCTTTTCAGACAATTGTTGATCCAGAAAGTTGGCAAGTTTAGTCTCCTGCTGAGTCTGCACATCTGAAACCATCTGATTGCAGTTCTGAATGGCATCCTTGGCTTGCTCTGAAATGGCAGTTAGTTCTACATTGATTTCAGTCCGAGCTTCGCCAAAGAAATCAATTGCTGCATGCACATCAGTGGCCATTTCATTCAGGTCTCTGTCTATCCGTTTCATCTTTTTATACAGAGTTCTGGAATCTTTATCAACCCTGATTGCCTTTCGCTCTACGAGAATTACCCTTCTGTGCATATTCGAAAGAGCTCGTGAGGAATTTTCAGTGAACATAGCCGCTGGGGTGATCCAGTTTCCTCGAACTCGGATAAGACCCGTTCGACCCTCTCCTGAAGCCTCCGCTGCCCCGGGTCCAAGGGGTGCATCATCGGCCGGTGCACTGACTTCCTCAGTGCCACCTTGCTGATCGTCATCAGCAATCACAATCACCTCCGTTTCCGCTTCCTTCTCCTTTCCCTTCACTTCAGCCAACTGAGTCTCGGGCTCAGGATATATGTTGCGAACCGTTCTCATAAAGTCTGCCATTTTGATCAGTTGATGTAAAGAGTTAACACCAAAGTGATCAAAGAGGGCAGCTTCTAAATCTGCAATGCAGTCCCATCCTCTGGACTCTCCTAGCTGGCTGAGCTCTGCCCATGTAGCATTTCTGATCATGGCAAATGTGCGGAGTTGCACAACTGCCTCCTTCTGAGCTTCAGTAAGATCAGGGAATCTCCTTTCCACCATTTCAGCAGCCTCTCCCCTTGCAACTATTTCAAAATCTGATAGACTGTTTACATCGGGTGCAGGGAAGGGCCATGGTGCTTCAGTCTGAACTGGTTCAGCAGCCTCTTGCTCAATTCCTCCTTCCTGAGCAGGCTCTTCCTGACCCAAAGTCTGATAGGATTCAGCAATAGTAAGAATCAGCTCGTTGGGTTCAGGGGATGCAATCGGGGCAAGTTCAGGAACAGCCTGCGCCTGAGCTGGTTCCTTCTCAACAGCTTCAGCAGAATCCTGCGCCTGAGCTGATTCCTTCTCAACAGATTCAGCAGATTGCATCTCCAGAACCTTCTTCTTTTTCCCTGCTGACCCAGAGTAGAGAAATGTCAGCTTTTGTTGCTTGGGTCTGAGGGTCTCGGATTTATCCTCCGCTGGCTTTGCTGTATCAGATTCTGAAGATTTGCCTGCCTGAGCCTGGACTTTCCCAGTCATGCTCGCCTGGGCCTTCTTCTTCTGAGTCCGTGGCCTTCTTCTTATGCCAGCATCATCGGAATATGTTCTGAAGAGATGGATTTTCGCTGGGATCTCGAGTGACTGAGCCTGATCCACATCACCGAGATCCAGAGTTTCCAAGAGCATGGATATCTTGGTGCCGAAATGCATCTTGGCCTCAAAAGTCGCCTGCCACTCTGACGTGTACTTAATCTTGCTGGTCTCACCCACCAGCATTTGGAGGAAGTAACCCTCCCAGTCAAAATTATGCAGAGGGGCGTCAGAAATAGCCATCATCGTGAACAGCTTCGGCCTGGAGATCTGCTCCAATCCTCCAGCAATGCCCATCACTCCCTGACTCGTCAGGTCGAAAAAGTGACGGCTCTCAGTCCTCAAGACTGATTTATTCAGGCCGGACTTCAGCACGACATCTCCATCACACAGGGACTGGAGAAAATCCTTCTCATTCCCAAACCCATACTCCACTGGGCTTCGTCCTTTGTTGGGAAGATTAAAAACCTCCTTAATCTTCTCCCTTAAGTTGAAGGTGACCCATCTCCTGACCATCTCCTCCTCACCATTCTTTCCCTTCTCACAGGCGGTCAAGGGAATACAAGTTTCCCACTCCTGGGAGACCTTGTTCTTCGCCATCTTCAGGTAGAAGGCGGCAACGAGTCTGGGGTGGAGCCTTTGTGGCTTTGCAGTGACGAACTGCAGAAGACCTGCATTCTTAAAAATGTCTCGTACAGGCATAATATCGGGGTGGTTAGAGGAAAAATCCCCATAAGGCTCATAGTGTATTTCATTCCTTAGATGGAAAAGGTTTCCAAAGAAGGTATCTGCTGAGGGTGTAGCCATGGAAGATTTTGAGAGTTTTGAAGGAAGTCGGTTTTTAGAGAAGATAAGTTAGGAAAATATTGGGTGCATAAAAGTTTTGTCAACACGATCTTCTCTTATTTATAGAAAGAAATACGGTTTTAATCAGACGGTTTAGAAAATTGTGACCTATGGAATTCAATGGACATGATTTGAGCAGTAAAAAGTATTTTGCCTTTTCGGTTCTTCAAAGATAATTGGTCAAAATTTCATTGATAACTGTTCCCGCCCACAGTGCATTAAATGCACATTAGAGCATGTCCGTATTTATTTCAAACAATTTGAATTAAATAATAACCGAATATTAAAAACAAACGGCTGGGATCATTTGGCAAATTAAATTGATTTGATAAGGCAGCACAGTAAAAAGGATAATGCACGCAACATTAGATGACTTAGACAATAAACAGGAAACATACCAGTCAGTCAGATTAGCATTCTGACTGATACCACTTGTTGGTCTATCAGGATGACAAGCCCTGAATTCTGTGTCCTGAATCTTAGTCAGTCTAAACTGATCATCCATTTTGTACTGAATGTTCCCCCTACAACCATCCATATTCTTTCGGAGTTCCCTTCATCCTGAGTTCAAATGAGTTATTCCCCCTGACTTTGTGCATTCTTATCAGAGATTCAAACTGAATCACCTAAGCCTGGGTCAAGGAGTCCTAACTCTACTGATAATTCAACAAACCTGGTTTCAGGCAAAGCCTTAGTCAGGATGTCAGCTCTCTGTTTTTCAGTAGGGACTCTCTCCATCCTGATGTCCTTCTTCTCGACATGATCTCTGATAAAGTGATGCCTGATGTCTACATGCTTACACCTTGTATGTAAGACTGGGTTTTGGGATATGGCAATGGCACTATTATTGTCACAATAAATTGGGACTTCAGTGGCCTCAACTTGGTAGTCTCTCAGTTGTTGTTTCAGCCAAAGAATCTGAGAGCAACAACTGCCTGCCGCCATATACTCAGCTTCAGTAGTAGACGTTGCAACACTGGTTTGCTTCTTAGAAAACCAAGAGATCAGTTTACTCCCTAGAAACTGACATGTGCCTGTAGTTGATTTCCTATCAAGTCTACAGCCTCCATAATCAGCGTCCGAATAACCGGTCAGTTCTAGGTTGTCATCAGAGGGATACCAAAGTCCTAAGTTGACTGTACCTCTCAGGTATTTCAGAATCTTTTTGGCACTCTCTAAATGACTCTTCTTTGGATCAGACTGATACCTTGCACAAACTCCAACTGCATAAGTGATGTCAGGACGACTAGCAGTCAGATATAGTAAAGATCCTATCAGTGCCCTATATTCAGTCTGATTTACTGAGGCTCCTTCTTTGTCAGGCTCCAGCTTCTCATTTGTGTTCATGGGAATGCGTGAGACTCTGCTGGACTGAACTCCAAATTTCTGAATCAAGTCCCTCGCATACTTGGACTGATTGATGAAAATTCCGGAGTCAGTTTGCCTGACTTGGAGACCCAGAAAGAAATTCATTTCTCCCATCATTGACATCTCAAATTTCCCTGTCATCAGCTTGGAAAATTTTTCACAAAGCTTCAGATTAGGAGATCCAAATATTATGTCATCTACATAAATCTGAACCAAAAGAATGTCTTCCCCTTCGGTGATCCGGAAGAGGGTCCTATCCACTGTTCCTTTCACGAACCCGTGGTCTATCAGGAATTGGGATAATGTATCATACCAAGCTCTCGGAGCTTGCTTTAGGCCATAAAGGGCTTTCTTCAGATGGTATACTTTATTACCGATTTCGAATCCAGGAGGTTGCTCAACATACACTTCCTCATTCAGTACACCATTCAGAAAAGCACTCTTTACGTCCATCTGATACACTTTGAATTTCTTGAATGTTGCATAAGCCAGAAACAACCTGATTGCTTCTAATCTTGCGACTGGAGCAAAGGTTTCATCATAGTCGATACCTTCAGCTTGACAGTAACCTTTTGCTACAAGCCTGGCCTTATTTCTGACCACAACATTCTTCTCATCCCTCTTGTTCTTAAAAACCCATTTGGTGCCAATTACATGTTGACGCCTAGGTCTATCTACTAACTCCCAAACCTGATTCCGCTCAAACTGATTGAGCTCATCCTGCATGGCTAGGATCCAGTTGGGATCAGCTAGAGCTTCTTCTATGCTTGTAGGTTCCTGATTACTCAGAAAGCAACAAAACATAGCGCTTTCACCAAAGGACAACCTCGTCCTGACCCCCTCATTGATATCTCCAATGATATCAGCCAATGAGTGATCATCTAGCCATCGTCTCCTGCTGACTGGGGCACTGGGAGCTACTGATGTTCCATTGCCTGATCCTGAAACATTAGTCTCAATAATAATAGGCAAAGAAGCGGAACGAGCAAGAACAGGGGATACTGAGTCATTTCCTGAGGGTTGACAAATATCAGAGAAATTGTTTTCCCTTACAGTGTTGGACTCAGTAACTGTCTCAGGTGCAGAAGTATCATCACCGACAGTACGTACCTCAGGTTGAGTCTGTCCCTCCGTCTGAGACTCAACATTTTTCGAGGCAGGGGCTTGCTGAGGGTTGGCCTGAAGTCCATCCTGATCATCATCATCATCATCCCATCCCTTGGGAGCACTGACAAGTTTGATCTTGAATTCAGGATTCTTCAGATTCAGCCTTGTTACCCTTTTGGTAATTCCCTCAGTATCAGGACTTGGAACCTGTTTCCTATGCACTGATACAGTCTCATCAAACACAGCATGAGGTGTTTCCTCCACACAAAGGGTCCGACAGTTATATACCCTGAAAGCTTTACTGACTGAGGAGTATCCTAAGAAAACTCCCTCATCAGATTTGCTATCAAAGGCTTTCAGCTGGTCTTTTCCATTGTTCAGGATGAAACACTTACACCCAAAAATATGGAAATAAGAGATGCGAGGTTTCCTCTTGTTCCAAGTTTCATAGGGTGTCTGAGCATGTTGTTTGTTCAGCATAGATCGGTTTTGAGTGTAGCAAGCAGTGTTGATTGCTTCAGCCCAGTACTTCTTGGGCAGTCCTGACTCAGCCAACATGGTCCTGGCAGCTTCCTTCAGGGTACGATTCCTCCTTTCAGCTACCCCATTCTGCTGAGGGGTCCTAGCTGCAGAAGTCTCATGAGCTATACCATGGTTAGTACAAAAGTCAGTTATAATAGAGTTTATAAACTCGGTTCCTCGATCTGATCGAATCCTGACAATGCTCTGACCCTGTTCAGTACTCAATTGCTTGAGTAACTCAGGAAGCTTGACCTGTGTCTCCTTTTTGTTCAGCAAGAAAATAACCCATGTGTACCTGGAATAGTCATCAACAACAACAAGGGTATATTTCCTACAATTTATGCTGACAGGAGTTACTGGACCAAAGAGATCCATGTGCAGGAGCTGAAGCACTCTGTCAGTAGAGAAGGCTTCCTTCACTTTGAATGAGGCTTTGGTTTGCTTGCCTTCCTGACACGCTCCGCACACGTGGTCTTTGCTAAAAACTTCATTTGGCAGACCATCTACAAGAGAGAGTCTAGAGATTTTGTTAATAATCTTGAAGTTTAAGTGACTCAGACGTTTATGCCAGAGCCAACTGAGCTCAGAGGAGCTCTTAGCGACCAGACAGGTTTCAGGAGGGCTGCTCTTGAAATCAGCAAAATATACATTGCCCCTCCTGACTCCTGTAATCAGAACCTGCAGTGTAGATTTGTCCTTTACGAGACACATGTTAGATGTAAACTCTACACTATATCCTCGGTCACAAAACTGACTAACCGAGAGTAAGTTATGTCTCAGTCCTTCAACATATGATACATTCATAACGCGGACAGAGTTAATAACAAGGGTTCCGAATCCTCTGGTGAAACCCTTAGAGTTATCACCAAAGGTTACCTGCGGGCCATCTTGAGCTACATAATCCTGAAGGAGATCACGAAATCCGGTCATGTGCCTGGAACATCCTGAGTCCAAGTACCAGTCCATCAGATCCTCCTTCTTCTTTTTGTAGCCCGCAGTGACCTGAAAAGAATCAGGCCTCAGGTACCCATCTCGTATTGGGTCCTACTGAGTCAGCCATACCCTTCGGGATCCAGATTTGTCTGACAATTCTGACAGCATCAGAAGTGTAGACCTGTTTCCCTGAAATGTCAACATACACAGTTCTCTTCTTCCTTTGTGCCTGGGAAGTTGAGGGTGTATGGGTGTCAGTCTGAGATACAGGAGCCCTAGTTTGATTTCTGGGGGTGGGCCTCCTGTTACTTCTTGACCTGGATGCATTGGGCTGAAGTTTGTCCTGAGAAGGAGCAGCTCTGGCCTGACCTCTTGGCACATGAGGTCTGGTCTGAGTGTTTCTGGAGTCAGGTCTCCATTGCCTTTCAGAAACCACCTGGTTTGTCCTTCTTCTTAGAGAATTGGGACGCTCCTGAT
The DNA here is from genome assembly GCA_026898435.1 of Prunella vulgaris. NCBI lineage: Eukaryota > Viridiplantae > Streptophyta > Magnoliopsida > Lamiales > Lamiaceae > Prunella > Prunella vulgaris. The sequence continues at coordinate 93,093 of JAPKLY010000037.1, forward strand.
GGGTTCTGTGCCCTGTCTGAGGAGTCTGAACCTTAGTAGCCCTAGGTCTTGCCTGAGGTCTCCTTTGTCCTGAGTTCCTTTTGTTCTGAGCATTTCTAGGCTGAGCCTGAGAAGTGCTAGGGACAAAGTTCTTCCCAGTTTGAGGATTCCTAAGTTGGACCTTGGAGTTCCTTTGGTCTGTCCTCCTAGACTCAGAATGAGAAACTTTGACATTTTCCTTAGGTTTTTGTCTTGGTTTCTCAGTTCTTTGCCTGACAGGTTCAGCAGGCATTTTCTCCTTCCCTTTGCCTTTGTTCTGATGAGCAACACTGAAGCTCTTGTCATCAGTTAGGGCAGGGAAAAACTTTTTCTGAGAGTTGCTCCCTGAAGCACCTCTCTTTTTCTTGCCCTTTGGGTCTTTTGAGGCATCATAGCCTAACCCAGCTTTAGCACCATCAGTCAGCTGAGAGAAATTTGTTAACTCATCAACCACTTGGGTAGATGTGTATAACTTCTTCAGCTTGATTTCTAGATGCCCATTGGTTTCTTTCAGGGCCTCAATTTCAGTGGTGTATTGAAGCACTAATTCTGAATGAGCTTTATCTTTTGAAATCAGCTCAAGATCCCAAGCAGTTTGCTCAGCACAAAGACGAGCTTGCCACTCAGTTTCGAGCATCATTCTTAAAGCAATTCGCTCAATTATCAGTTGTTCCTGAGCAAGGAACAAATCAGTATCACGAGTCTCAATCAGCGAGCTGATGACACCCTTCAGTCTTTCTACCTCCAGTGGAGCTTCATCATGCTTATTCTTAGCATTAAGTAGCTCCTCCTGAAGATGTACTAATCTGAGGGCTTCCTCAGTATCTCTTACTCTGAGAGACTCAGTTAACCGATCGTTCTTCTCACTCAGTTGTGCATTCACATTCACTGTGTGAGTATGAGTCTCCTGCAGCCTTGAGAAGTCAACCATCAATTGCTCTAGGGCGAGCTGAAGGTCGAGTTCTCTTGCTGAATCTGAGCTAAACTCAGGTGCGTGATCAAGAGAAGAGGCAGAAGAACATACCTCATCATCTGCCATCAGGCAGAGGTCATCATACTCCTCATCTGAAAAGAGTTCAGGAGACCGGCGTCCAGGGCCATCTGATTCTGAGGAATCCTCAGCTAACAACGCTCTTCGGTCTGAAGCCCTGAGCTCTCTTTTGGCTCTTCGATCTTCTCGCTCTCGAGCACTGAGCTCCGGACAATCATACTGATAATGTCCGGACTTTTTGCAGTGGTAGCACTGATCTGCGTCAGATGAAAGTTTCTTGTCAGTATACCTTTTATCAGAGGATTCCCTCCTGCTCCCCGATGATCTTTCAGATTTGGAGCTGGATCTTCTGGACTCATCCTCTCTCCTCTTTTCATCTCTGCGTCGCTCAGGCTCATTGTGATCCCTCCTGGAATCTGAGCCTCTTCTTTCTTCTTTCCGGGGGCTAGATCTCCTGGGGCTGGAGTACCTGCGATCACGGGTGTCAGTATAAAATTTCTTATACCTGCCAAAACGAGAGTTTAGTTTCTCGAATCGCCGTGCCATCAGGCTGTACTCCAAGGCTAGCTCATCTTTGTTCATCTCTTTCAGAGACTTGGAGCCAGATCCAGTCTCAGGCTCAGGAGTAGCTTTAAGAGCCACGCTCTTTTCCTTTTCAGATGTCTTCTCCTCACCAACTTCCTCACTGATAACACCCATCTTCTTCCTCTTATTAAGGTCAAATTCCAGAGCCTTTAACTCAGAGAATAGGTGTGAGTGAGTAATGTTTGTAAGGTCCTGAGTGTTTTTCAACAAAATTACTCCTGTGTCCCATCTTTCAGGGAGACAGTTCAGGATTTTAGAAGATACCTCCCTCTTGGGAAACTCCTTCCCAAGGGTTGCTAGCTCGTTCATCATCTTAATGAACCGAGCTTCCATCTGATCGATGGACTCTCCCTCTAGCATCTTGAAGGCCTCAAACTTCCTGATTGCAAGATCTCTCTTGTTTTCTTTAATCTTTTCAGAACCTTCGCTCATCTCCCTCAGAGTATCCCAGATTTCTTTAGCTGTTTTCAGATGCATCAGCCTGACCGAGTTCTCGTAAGAAACGGTGTGGAGTATAATGTTTTTGGCAACATTATCCAGTCCTATTTGCTTAATCTGATCAGAATTAAGCGCGGACCTCTCCACTTCTTCATCTCCGGCGGCTGGAACAGGGACATTGCCAGCAACAGGCCAAGTCGTCTGAAGATTTCTCATAAATCTGATTGGCCCATGTTCAATCACCTGTGGCATCTGATCATGGATAGAATAGAGATGTGCAAGAACCCTGAATTTCCAATAATCATAGTTGTCAATAGAGAATTCAGGAAGATTGCCCTCGAGGCGTTTGGAACCGGATGCCATGATATGTAGTTTTTCAGAAACAAGATCAGTTCAGTAGACCACCAAAAGTTTCTCCTCAGAAACTGTTGATAAACAAAGTCAGTGATCTTTTGAACCACTGCTCTGATACCACTTGTTGGTCCCGAAACGAGTTAGATCAGTGTATGGGGGGGGATACACTGATGTCAGATTTTTCTGAAAGACTCAGAAAAATGCTCCAACGTACTCAGTCAGGAATCCCTG
>JAPKLY010000037.1:107255-171467 GCA_026898435.1 Prunella vulgaris
AGCTGGTCCTATTACAAGCTGATTTGTTTTATATCATCAAAACATCTGACACAGATATCCTAACACTTACAGGTTCAGCATGACCTATTACAAGCTAAGCTATTTTTATATCATCAAAACACTAACAACAATATCCTAACAAATTCCCCATTTTAGATGATATTAAAACCTACTCAACTGAGATCAATACTTAGTAAAAATATATTTATAAAAATAGGACAAAGAAAAATATCTTTAGGTAAGATTCTTTTAAACAGAAATATAAAGGCAACTAATAACAAGAAGTTGTATGAATTGAAACTTTTCATTAAAAAGAACAAAAGAGTAAGGTACAGGTTCCTACTCAGCTGACTCAGCTGTTCTATTACATGAATGCTTTGAATAATTTTCTCTCCTTTGTTGGGATGTTCAGCAAATCGTAGAATCTATCTTCTATGCCATTCATTGCTGCTGGAGACGAGTCAGGCATGATCTTGTAGTAGGGTACTATCATACCGAAGTGCATCTTCCTGACCAGCATCCATGCTATCTTCCCATGTTCCTTTGAAGTATCAAAATACTCCAACTCTGGACATTCAGCTTGAGAATAGATTTCTTTCATCTCCTTCTCGATCAGCTTGTGGAAAGAGGAGAATATTGCCTTCAACCAACATCTGAACTCTGCATTCCTTACCTTCTCATCTTCTATTGGAGGCTTGATGATGTAGAACTATGAGAAGGCTTGGACCTTTATTTGCTTCCACTGCTGGCACAGATGAGCTGGAAGATGAATTTCAATAGGACCATCTAGCAGAGGCTCATTTGTATCTTGCATTTCATTTTTTAGCCTCTTAGGAGGTGGGATGGGCTTTCCCACCTTCTTCGTCTTTCTTATGTCTCTCGTGTTTAGGTACTCGCCCATTTTCTTTTTTTGCTTCTTGGCCCTTTCCTCAAGCGTTTCGTGGACATATAGTTCTTACTCCTTACCTATCCTTAGGTCTAGGTCCACATTGAGCTTTCTTCTATCATCATCTTTCGGGGCCTGGAGAGTCTGAGCTAAAGCGAGGGACTTGCCTTCCAGAAGCTTTTGTCTTGCTATGTCCCTCTACTTCAAGTACTTATCAATGTTGTCCACCCTGGCTAACACTATTGCAATGTTGTCCTTGTTCTTCGTGGTATCATCCAGGTTGGTCTTCAACTGACCCTTCAACTCGGCAACCTCTGCCTTCAGCTGCTCAATCTCAGTTGAGTTCTTTTTTCCCCCTTTTTAATCACATCAATCTGTGCGGAAGACTAGATGATACAGGGAAGGTTAGCAAGCTTCTCTTCCAGTTGAGTCTGCAGCGTCAGGACCTTCCTCGTCTCCTCAACCAAGCTAAATGTCAACCCATTTACCACTTCCATGTGCTTATTCATCACCTCGTAGTCCTTCAGCAGGTTCTCATTTACTTGATCATCCAGGGAGGTCCTATTGAGCATAAATTTCTCCTTGGCTAATTCCAAGTTGCCCTTCAGCTCCATTAGGAATGACTTCTTCTCAAACTAAATTGTAGAAATTACACATTGTCGATCAGAGGAGGCGTCATTGTCCTTGCAGCGTTTAGGACCTTTTGTACCTGGCTGACCTGCTTGTCAAAGAATGCTTTCATCTGTCTGAGAAAGGCAGTGATGACTTTGAAATCTTCATTGGATAGGCTGGAAGTGTCTAATACTAGGACAGAGGATGAGGTAGTTACTTCTGGACAATCGAAAAGAAGTGCCTTGGCCACTGTGACTATGCTTCCTTGGTGGTCAGCTGAGAAGGTCCTTTACTCATAGGGTGTGCTTTAAGGCACCCGCCCACTCCCCTAACGTGCTTTCACCCATCTCCTCTATCAGGTTCAGCATGTCTTCTACTACACCCTCTCTGGCCCAGGCCCAGACCAACCCCTCAGTGATGAGATCTGCTACATCTGGGTAATGCAAGATGGAGGGTATGTGGTGAGAGAGATGGTATGCGGCTAGGGTGAATAGGTCACTCTTAATCTTGCCTTTAGAGCAAATATTGGAGAAGGTATGGGAGGATGTGGGTGGAGGTGAAGAGGGTAGAGCAAATGGTAAGGGGGGTGGGTTGACTTCTTGGTCAATAGAGGGAGACAAATGTTGGGGAATTAAACACGGATCTATTCAGGATTTACGCTAAATACACATTTAAGCCTACAATTAATATCATGATTTAAATATAATTAAATCAAATAATTGTGTATCCAACAACAGCCTTTGCATGCAAGACATATGAATCATATAATATCTCATAAAGCCCTAAAAATGCAGAACTAAGGGATTTAGTGAATCCTATGTTGGTGTATACTGTAAAGCAAACTTTTTTTGGGCTTTTATGGTTTATATTTGATTTCCTTATTATCTGAAATAAAGAGTTTTTCACATTATTGCATTCTCATTAATGCTTGTATGTCTGCTTATCTTATATTGTAGATAATGTGGTGGGTTTGTAGTCACACAGAAGGTCACATTGTCGGTTCCTTATAAGATATAAACAATATTCACAACTGAGATAGTTTTGGACATAACTATTGGTTTAAGTTGTAGTATGAACTTGTTAATGGCCTGTCTTGGCCATTAGTTTATACTAGTGCGCTTTGTCGTATTGAAAGGATCACAGATAAGACTTGTTCTTCTATTCTCACTGTCATGAAGAACTAAAGGTCTTGGTGACTCTTATAAGTCTTAACCCTAAGTGCGATATTTAGATGTGTGGGGCGCTTGTGCACTACTTTGATTTACCATGGGTGAGAATTTTATTAGATTCAACACACTACGTACTTTGGGTAGTGACATCATTCGCATGATGTCTATTTCTCGGTATTAGGGCACCGTGTCCTGGTGATCCAGGTTGATGATGTCCCCTTGAGGAAACTTATAAAGGATTGTCGTATTAAACCCTGTAGGTGGATTTAATCTGTACGACAATGAGGTTAAGTTGGTACTACTCAAGGAAAATAGATATTAATTACTTAAAGCAGTGAGAAGCTTTAATAATTAATAGACATGCGATATCTTTAACACAGGGAATTATAGAGTCTAATAGAAGCCCTGATTCGGTTCGGGATAGGACGGGAGTACAACATTAATTTTCTAGTGGAATAAATTAATGTTTCGGACCAAATAATGTTCTGGGCTGAACATAAGTATATTTGGATTCGTGAGAAGCCCAAACCCTATACCTTCTATTGATCCCTAGTCTGGCCCATTTAACCAAAGGAGCCCTAATATAAATAGGCCTCAAATTTCGTCCAGAAACCCTAAGTCATATTTTGTTCACGCAGCAGAAAAGTGTGAGGGTTTTCTGGAGTGACGAAATCAGGAGGCAGAATTCTCTCCACGTTCGATAAGCTTGTCGTCCACCCGGTATTCGAACAAGGTTGGGAGACAGATTAGAAGATCTCTAGTGGAATCTACATCTCGGTCAACAAGGGTAACGATTCTGATCTGTTTTCTTTTGTTTATCTGTCTGATTTGAGTTTGGTAATCCAACAACGATCTTGGGAATGGATCACCTTCACCGGCAGGATCCATCAATTGGTATCAGAACCATGTTCGTGGATTGTTGGCTCTGCCTGAAATGCGTTAGATAGGTTTGCTGTCTTTTTTGTTTTCATTTTTCGTTTCTGTTCTGTCGTGGTTTACTTTTATTCTCTATCGCAACCCTAGTGTGATGTTGTAATCGTTTTTCCCATCAAATAATAAGTGTGGGTAGTATAGGATTTCATAGATCACTGTTGTATTAGGGTTTCGCTTATTTTTGTTGTATTTTTTATCGCAAGAACGGGTGAAGTTGGATGGAGGATCTGGAAATGAGATGCAGTCCGTGTTGAATTTTTTTTTTGCCTTGGACGGTACACACTGTTTTGGCTGTAACTTTTGACTCGGGTGTCAGTTTCTCTATTATAACCCCATTTCAGAAATGTCATGATGATACCTACAGGTGTCGCAACTTTGTAGTGACCCCCTGTGGCGAGAGCTAATTCCTTTGTTTTGATGAAGTTTTCTGCCAGTTTAGTTCGGGTGACAGAAATTTGAGCTGTTCAAGTTTTTCACTGCGTGAGAGGCCGATGCAAGACATCCGTCCGCGCCCTTATTTCATCATTGTAATAGCTTAAATTAGGCTATTTTTGATGGTTTTACAAGGGGTTGCGATAGTTGTGCTTTTATTTCTGCTTATTCTTTCGTAATTGTTCTGGCATGCTTATGTTTATGTGTTTTGATCATGATCTGCTAAGCCTGTGAATAACCTTCATGTTTAAATTACTAAGTGAAATGAATTTTAATTATATTCTGATTAATTCATTGGCCTCCACAATTGGTTTTTAAGTGAGGTGATTGTTGCTCGTTGGACCTTGGGAGTCTCCCCATAACGGATGCAACATTCACAAGCTTGCTAATTAAAACTTTCTGATCAAAATTGTTTTAATCTTTAGATGAAGTGTGTGGTCATCCCCAACGGATATATCATTCATGAGTTCATCAGTTGAGATTACCAACAAGTTAAATTGTGGTCATTACTTGGATGTGAATTTTAATAAAACCCCCCAACGGAGTCCATGTTTTAATTAACATGGCCAGTCAAAGTCTGACTGTTAATTTCATTCGTCATAAGGATAAGTTGGCGTGCTATTGAAATTAAAGACTGGGTGTCTGGTCGATGAGCATATGCGTAAATGACCACCCTAACGTGGCTTGCGTGTGTGTTTGGTGGGCTGTTGGAGGATGTGTAAAATTTTGGTGTTGAAGGTTTCCAATGTTTTATGCTTCATTTTATGTGATTTTAATGCTTGTTTGCATTTTTTATTTATTTTAGATTTGTTTATGATGTCGTTCAACCCGCTTATGGTTATTTTAAAAAAAAAAAATCTTACTGGTCCGAATTATTTGGATTGGAAAAGAAATCTGGACATTGTCCTAGTTGCAGATGAGTACAAGTTTGTGCTCACTACACCTGCTCCCGATGCACCGGGACCCGATTCTACTGATGAGCAAACGGAGGCTCATAAGAAGTGGGTTAAGGCTGATGAGATGGCTCGTTGTTACATTTTGGCTTCAATGTCAAATGTACTTCAACAGCAGCATCAAAATATGCCTACGGCCACACATATGATGATGAGCCTCAAAGAGCTTTTTGGTGACAAAGATAGGGCTGACCGATTTGAGGCTACGAGGAAGATTATGTCGACCCATATGCCAGAGGGAGCGTCTGTGAGGGACCACTGTCTCAAGATGATGGAATATCTGAATGAGATAGAGGTACTCGGGGGACAAATCGATGGTGAAACCAAGATCAATATATTCCTCAACTAGCTCCCAAAGTCCTTTGAAAACTTCCGTTTGAATGCAATCATAGGCAAGAAAGACTATACTCTAGCCGAGCTTCTTGCAGAATTGGTTGCAGCGGAAGGTGTCATGGGTAAAGGACCACAAGCTCATGTTAGTGTTCAGTCGGGATCTTCTTCGTCTAAGTGCGGGAAGAAGAAAAAGTCTTTTCAGAAAAAGGGTGGTGGAAGCAGTGGGAGTGGAAGTAATGGGAGTGGAAGTAGTGGGAGCAAAGTTTTGGCGCCTTCTGGTGGGGTGAAAAAGCCAAAAGGCAAGTGCTTCAAATGCAACAAGACAGGACATTGGAAGACAGATTGTCCTCTCCTGAAAAAAGAAAACTCTGGTACGTCTCTCGCTCTGGTTGTTGAAACATGTTTTGCGGCTTGTTCTGCCCTTTCTTGGGTAGTGGATACAGGAGTCACTGACCATGTTTGTTACACCATGCAGGGGTTTCTGCAAACAAGGCAACTGAGTGAGGGCGAGATTACTATCAGTTTGGGCAACGCTACGACTGCAGCAGTGGTCGCTGTAGGAGATGTGCACTTATGTTTTTCTAATTCTGTTTTAGTTTTAAAGAACGTTTTGTACGTGCCGAGTTTTCAGAAGAATTGGATTTCAATTTCGAAACTGTTTATGGATGGATGCTCAGTCGTTTTTAATGATAAAGTTATTATTATGAGAAATGACCTTTTGATCTGTTCTGGCACGTTGGAAAACAATCTTTATACTATTATTTGTGCATATCATACTATGACTGAAACTCATTCATCGTCATCATATAAGAGAAAGGAACCTTCAAAGTTGAATCAAACATATCCTTGGCACCTAAGACTAGGTCATGTCAACCTAAGAAGAATTCAAAGACTGGTAAGTAGTGGTTTTCTGGAGTCTCTCCAAGTGGAACCATTCTCAGTCTGTGAGTCCTCTTTGGAAGGCAAGATGACTTCGAGGCCTTTTAAGGCCAAGGGAAATAGGACAAATAATGTGTTTGAATTGATTCACTCTGATTTGTGTGGGCCTATGTCTGTTCAAGCTAGAGGTAGTTTCGAGTATTTTGTCACTTTTATTGATGACTACTCGAGATATGGATACATCTATTTGATGCGCCACAAGTCTGAATGCTTTGACAAGTTCAAAGAATTTAAGGCAGAAGTGGAGAACCGTCGTGGTAAGAGTATCAAGTCACTACGATCTGATCGTGGTGGGGAATACCTTAGTAATGAATTTAGGCAATACTTATTGGAGAATGGGGTTACATCTCAGCTCACTGTGCCTGGTACTCCTGAACAGAATGGCGTAGCTGAGAGAAGGAATAGGACTTTATTGGAAATGGTGAGATCGATGATGAGTTATGCTTCATTATCTACCTCGTTTTGGGGATATGCGTTAGAAACAGCAGCGTACCTTCTAAATTATATACCTTCTAAAGAATTTCCAAAAACACCAATTGAATTATGGTCTGGGCGAAAGCTTAGTCTCAACCATATTCGGATTTGGGGTTGTCCAGCACACGTGCTGGATAAGGAAGCTGATAAGTTGGCATCTAGAACTGAAGTACGGCTGTTTGTGGGATATCCTAGGGGAACAAAAGGTGGTTATTTTTATAGTCCTAAAGATCAAAGGGTGAAGGTGAGTACCAATGCCCGATTTTTAGAGGAAGACTATATGAAAGAGCATAAGTCCAACAGTGAGATAATTCTCAATGAGTTAAGGGGAGACAATGGCACACCGAGTGTGCAAGAAGAAATACCACAAGAAACTGCACAACGTGATTACTCTAATGACCCTTTGCATGCATTGCCTCGTCATAGTGGGAGGGTTGTACGTCAACCTGATCATTTCATGTTTGTGGGCGAGTCTGTGGACTTGATTCTAAGATATTAACATGATGATAACGATCCCTGGACCTACAAAGTGGCAATTCAAGACAAAGATGCAGTGTCTTGGCACAAGTCTATGGATTCAGAAATTGAATCTATGGATGATATGGAAGTGTACGACCTAAGCGAACTTCCCCATGGCAAGCATGTTGTTAGGTGTAAGTGGGTCTATAGACGTAAGAGAGGATCTGATGGGAAGGTTATTGCCTTCAAGGCACGGTTGGTGGCAAAGGGTTTTACCCAGAAAGAAGGAATCGACTATGACAAGACCTTCTCGCCAGTAGCCATGCTGAAATCAATTCGAATTCTCTTATCCATAGCTAATCACATGAACTATGAGGTTTGGCAAATGGATGTCAAAACAGCTTTCCTAAATGGAAATTTGAATGAGGACATCTTTATGCGGCAACCTGAGGGTTATGTGAAGAAAGGCCAAGAGCATCTAGTTTGGAAGCTGAAAAAGTCTCTTTATGGGCTAAAGCAAGCTTCCAGGTCTTGGAACATTCGTTTTGATGATGTGATCAAATCTTTTGGATTTGAGCAATGTCAAAATGAAAGTTTTGTGTACAAGTTGAGTAACGGAGATGTAGTGGTATTCTTAGTACTGTACGTAGATGATATTCTTCTCATTGGCAACAATGTGAAAGTATTATCAGACGTAAAGGTGTGGCTTTCAGAGCACTTTCAAATGAAGGATTTGGGAAAAGCATCGTACATTCTTGGTATTAAGGTCATTCGTGATCGGAAAAAAAGGATGTTGTGTTTATCTCAAGCATCTTACATTGATACTGTGATTACTCGTTTTAGCATGCAAAACTCCAAAAAGGGCTTACTGCCTTTCAGACATGGAGTTCCCTTATCTAAGGAAATGTGTCCTAAGACACAGAAGGAGATTGAGGAGATGGCTAAGGTTCCTTATGCTTCGGCTGTAGGAAGCCTTATGTATGCGATGCTGTGTACGAGGCTTGATATTTGCTATGCAGTTGGCATGGTAGCTAGATATCAGTCTAACCCTGGTCAAGGACATTGGACTGCTGTCAAGCATATTCTCAAGTACTTGAAAAGGACTCGAGATTATATGCTGGTATACAAGTCAGATAGTATGATTCCTTTGGGTTACACCGATTCAGATTTCCAAGCTGATCGAGATGAACGAAAGTCTACCTCGGGTTATGTGTTTTTGTTGGGAGGCGGAGCCATATCTTGGAGAAGTGTGAAGCAGAAATGCATCGCGGACTCCACTATGGATGCTGGGTACGTAGCTGCCTCAGACGCTGCTAAAGAGGTTGTTTCACTACGTAATTTCCTGCTGGACTTAGGGGTGTCTAAGAGTATGCCAAAGTGTATCATTATTTATTGTGATAACGCGAGTGCAGTACCAAACTCGAAAGAACCTAGAGCCCATAAAGCAAGTAAACACATAGAGCGGAAGTACCGTATTATATGAGACATCGTAAATAGAGGAGACGTGGTTGTGGCTAAGATTGCGTCGTTGAACAACCTGGCTGATCCTTTCACAAAGACTCTCGGGATGAAAGTTTTTGAGCAACATGTGGAAGGTCTTGATTTACGATGTGTTCTATTCTAGCTAGACTTTAAGTATAAGTGGGAGAATTGCTATGACTTTATGAGTATAACTAAAAGTTTAGCTTTTGTATAAGTGGGAGGTTGTTGGTGTATACTGTAAAGCAAACTTTTGTTGGGCTTTTATGGTTTATATTTGATTTTCTTATTATCTGAATTAAAGAGTTTTTCACATTATTGCATTCTCATTAATGCTTGTATGTCTGCTTATCTTATATTGTAGATAATGTGGTGGGTTTGTAGTCATACAGAAGATCACATTGTCGGTTCCTTATAAGATATAAACAATATTCACAACTGAGATAGTTTTGGACATAACTATTGGTTTAAGTTGTAGTATGAACTTGTTAATGGCCTGTCTTGGCCATTAGTTTATACTAGTGAGTTTGTCGTATTGAAAGGATCACAGATAAGACTTGTTCTTCTATTCTCACTGTCATGAAGAACTAAAGGTCTTGGTGATTCTTATAAGTCTTAACCCTAAGTGCGATATTTAGATGTTTGGGGCGCTTGTGCACTACTTTAATTTACCATGGGTGAGAATCTTATTAGATTAAACACACTACGTACTTTGGGTAGTGACATCGTTCGCATGATGTTTATTTCTCGGTATTAGGGCACCGTGTCCTGGTGATCCAGGTTGATGATGTCCCCTTGAGGAAACTTTTAAAGGATTGTCGTATTAAACCCTACATGTGGATTTAATCCGTACGACAACGAGGTTAAGTTGGTACTAATCAAGGAAAATAGATATTAATTACTTAGAGCAGTGAGAAGCTTTAATAATTAATGGACATGCGATATCTTTAACACGGGGAATTATAGAGTCTAATAGAAGCCCTAATTCGGTTCGGGATAGGACGGGAGTACAACATTAATTTTCTAGTAGAATGAATTAATGTTTCGGACCAAATAATGTTCTTGGCTGAACATAAGTATATTTCGATTCGTGAGAAACCCAAACCCTATACCTTCTATTGATCCCTAGTCTGACCCATTTAACCAAAGGAGCCCTAATATAAATAAGCCTCAAATTTCATCCAGAAACCCTAAGTCATATTTTGTTCACGCAGCAGAAAAGTGTGAGGGTTTTCTAATGTGACGAAATCAGGATGCAGAATTCACTCCACGTTCGATAAGCTCGCCGTCCACCCGGTGTTCGAACGAGGTTGGGAGACAGATTAGAAGTTCTCTAGTGGAATCTATGTCTCGGTGAACAAGGGTAATGATTCTGATCTGTTTTCTTTTGTTTATCTGTCTGATTGGTAATCCAACAACGATCTTGGGAACGGATCGCCTTCACCGGCAGGATCCATCATTTTACCTCTTGGAGAAAAGGCAGTTTTTGAGACAAAGGGCATCCTCTTGAGATGCCTTAGACCCGAGTAGTATTGGTTGTGATAAAGGCGTCCTTTGAGATCCTTTAGAGCCAAGTAGTATCAACAATGAACTTGAAGGCGTCCTTCTTGAGACCATCAACATGACAAATCCAAAAACCTTCTCAAGTGTTCCCTTGTCCTTATTCGTACATCTAGTGGGAGGCCACACGAATAATTTTAACACAAGGAAAGAAAAATATTTGTTGCCCAACACTCCTCAAAAATTTTGAAAATTATGATCAAGAAGTAATGATATGAAGTCTTGTATCATCTCATATTTATAATGAGAATACAAGATCTTGAATATCTTGAATATCTAATATTCAATTCTTGATATTTCTTTATATCATGATTTTCAAAAAATACACTATGTATATTTAATCCCATGAGATCTTGATTTTATTAGATATTCTTGTATTTCAAGATACATATCTATTTTCCATAAAATCTCTCACCAATATACATATAATTTTCGAATAAATAAGATTACATGGGCCCAAATATATTTCTTTTATTTTAATCACCTTGTCAATTGTTGGACATTTAATTACGCTACTTGAGGGGCCTTTAGGAGAATTAAGATTGTGTTGGACCCGAAACGAGTATAATTAGTGTATGTGGGGGAATACACTGATGTCAGATTTTCCTGAAATCTCAGGAAAATGCTCTTTCAGACTTAGTCAGGAAGGTCCTGAAGTGTTCAGTTAGACTGATGGTCCTCAGGGGCAGCAGGGACAGATCATAAATGAACCAAAGAAGCTAAGTCAGAGTTGTGCTCTCAGAAGCTCACTAGAGATAACAAACCTACTGACTGCTCGGAAGTAAGTCAGTTGGACTATTATCTCAGTAAGCTCAGTTTAGTGCGGAATGTGAGCCCTTAAGTTTCTACTGGTTTTAGTTCCTGAAAACTTATCAGTTTGCTTAGGGAATGCGTGATTAAGGATGGTGCACAGTTTTACTGATCAGGATGAAGAATCAATCCTGATGGTTTTCAAAATAATGCAACTATGCTTCAGTTTAATATGAATGACAGTTATAATCCTGAGAAATAAGTAAATCAGCACACAAAGGTCTTTTTAATGTAGTTCGGAGACAACCAACTCCTACGTCCACGACCTGATTTAACAGGAAGCTATCCTCAAAACCCTGAGAATAGGTACTTGGGTTTTACGTGCCAAGGGACACGAATAGCCAACTTCCTCTCTTAGGAACTGAACCCTGGGAGTTTTACAAGTCCCAGTCCTTCCTACCAACCAACTCACACACTGAGGGGTTTGGTATTCACGTTTTCCAACTATTGTGTATTGATCCCTCTAACAAAGCAGTTCTAAGGATGGGATCAATACTCTAAGCAAAACACAGAGAAGATTCCTACTACAACACTAGGGAAATTTAAGGTTTCGGAGTGTTGTTCAAAGTGTGCTTTGAGTGCTTGGAATCTTGAGAATTCTTCACTTGGAAATTTCCCATTAGCCTTGAATGGGAGCAAGGCCTTCTGTATTTATAGGAGGGTTTGAAATAGATCCATTGGAGGAGATCCATTTCAAACCCTTCTATTTTAGGTAGGTGCAGATTTGGTTGTCCTTGTCTGACAAAACTCATACCTAGTATGGCAAAGATACGATCCGCCGTCTGCACCTCTGAGAAGCATTAAATGCACTCAGTCTCCGTACATACGTGTCGCCTTTTCACTGATCGCTTGTTCAACGGCTAGTTTGTCGGCATTAACTTTGCTGATCCTCATACATTTATAACTCTGAGTTCCTCGTTCTTTACTCAGAATAAATGTTTGTCTAATGTTGGAGACTCTAACATTCTTTCTGCTTCTTCAGATTTCCATTTGCACGTGTAACCTTTGGGTCTCAGGACTTACAAGTATAAGGTTAACTGATACTAGGCCCAAGTCAGGACTTATGAACATCAGTAGGACATTCAGCCTGATCAAGGTTACATTATGCCTTCACTGATAGGGACTTCCCTGAGCATGCTTAGTCTACTCAATTCTGTCAGGATCAGTGGTCTTCTTCAGGATGGCTTCTACGCAGCTTCAGGACTCTTTCTAGGTTTTTCAGGTTGCTGCTTCAGGTTGATCATCTTCAGGGAGATCAAAACCTTCAGGGTTAGAAATGCTTTAGACTTCAGGGACATCACCATCAGTCTTTAACCTTCAACGCATTCCCTCTGAACTGAATACCTGTGAATAGAAAAATCTATTCTAACCTATCCATCCTGAAACTAACATCCTGATTAACTATACTTAGGCGAATTCATCAAGGGGTTTTGGGATCTAATCAAAACATTCATATTGTCCCAACAGATTGGACCTCCTAATAGGCCTTGAATTCTAACATTGAGCCCAATGTCATTCAACCCATTAACATTAATCTCACTCCACTATAGGATTAATGTTGCACTATCCATCTTAACCCATATTAAAATTATATGGCTCCCGGTCATTTTTTCCTGTGTTTAAGATTCTCTTGTCCGTTAATTAATCAAGCCACTGAACACTTTAATTAATTTAACATCTTAACCTTGGAGTAAGGACAACTCTTCTTTATCATCATACCGGAAACAAAATCCACTTGCAAGATTTAGTATGACGAACGTTTAGAGCCTACCAAGGGGACTAATCATGAAAGACTCTCCAAGCACACGTTCCTCTGTATTAAATCTTAGCAACTGTCATGTTCTCAATGGCATCACCCAGGATGCGAAGTATTGAGTCTTATTGACTCTCTACCCATAACAAATTAAAGTGTCACCCACGGATCACACACAGTCCTATTTAAGGGACAGAGGTTTAGAAATAAATGACCACTGATGTCTAATTCTTCATTCCATAAATCAGTACGGAAGAATTACATCTCTGTAGGTCCTCTTCAATGCATCATCATGCACTAGTGCAATCCCTTGGTCAAGATAAGCAAATCTGGTATCTACACATCAACCGTTTACCAATGGGGTGTTCAAATCCCATATAGATTGTGAATTTAGTACTTGTTACAAGAAACTGATAATGTGATCTTGCTGTGTGTTATCCGGGGATCACCACATTTATCTATACTGTAACTTGTACTATTATATGAACGGATTGCAATAAATAAATAACATTCATATTTATCTAAAGCACAGTGATAAAAGATTTATTTCAGATAAAGCTCAAAGATTCAGTTTAGTTATACAAAGTAAAGGCATACTTTCTAGTATAACCCTAACAATCTCCCACTTATACCCAAAGTCTGCTTTTAAGTATAATACAGCATATCTACGTACTACACATGTCATAATAATTTCTCCCACTTATACTCAAAGCAGATTGGCGACAAACTTGACTCCCATTCCTTCCACATGCCTCTCGAATGTCGATAAGGGGAGACCCTTTGTGAAAGGATCAGCTAGGTTGTCTTTCGTTGCGATCTTTGCTACTTCTATGTCTCCTCTCTTAATGATTTCTCGTATAAGATGGTACTTCCTTTCAATGTGTTTCCTGGCTTTGTGGGCGCTTGGTTCCCTTTAATTTGCAATTACTCTGGCATTGTCAGAATAGACCGTGATAATGTCGGGCAAATTTGGAACTACATCCAAGTCCACTAAGAAGTTCTTGAGCCATATCGCCTCTTTCTCTGCTTCACAAGCAGCTACATATTCGTCTTCCATGGTAAAATCAGCCATGCATTTCTGGTTAATGCTTCTCCATGTCACGGCAGTACCTCCCAACCAGAACACACTACCCGAGGTAGACTTTCTGGAATCTAAGTCTAATTGGAAATCTGAATTCGTGTAACCGACGGGGATTAGATTTTCTGACTGATAACCCAACATTCTATCTCGAGTTCGCTTGAGATATTTCAGAATGTTTTTAACAGCCGTCCAGTGCTCTTTCCCGGGGTTACTTTGATATCGTGCTACCATGCCTACGGCAAAGCAGATATCCGGTCTCGTACACAGCATAGCATACATGAGGCTTCCAACTGCCGAAGCATATGGGATCCCTTTCATGCAATCTATCTCTTCTTATGTCTTCGGACACATCTCTTTTGATAGATGAATTCCATGTCTAAAAGGTACAAAACCTTTCTTGGAATTCTGCATGTTGAATCGTTTCAAAACAGTATCTATGTATGAAGCTTGCCATAAGCCGATCATTCTTTTATTGCGATCTCGAGTAATCTTGATCCCTAAGACATGACCGGCTTCCCCTAAGTCCTTTATATGAAACTGATTTGACAACCATACCCTCAAGTCTGAGAACACCGTGACATTGTTTCCAATGAGAAAAATATCATCTACGTATAGTATCAAGAATACCACGGCAGTTCCGACACACTTCTTGTACACACAACTCTCAAATTCATTTTGATCAAAACTGTAAGATTTTATTACTTGATCAAAACATTGATTCCAAGCTTGCGATGCTTGCTTAAGTCCGTAGATAGACCTTTTAAGCTTCCATACAAGGTGCTCTTGGCCCTTTTCAATAAAGCTTTCGGGTTGGTGCATATAGATTTCTTCTTCAAGACTTCCATTTAGGAAAGCTATCTTGACAACCATTTGCCAGATCTCAAAATAAAGATGTGCAGCTATCGTCAAGAGAATACGGATGGACTTAAGCATGGCTACCGGCGAAAAGGTCTAGATTTGAAGGTCTCAACCACAAGTCTAGATTATATCGATCCCTTCTTTCTGAGTATATCCTTTCACCACAATTCTAGATTTGAAGGTCTCAACCTTTCCGTCCGATCCTCTTTTTCTCTTGTAGACCCACTTACATCCAATGGGTTTTACCCCATTGGGTGGCTCAACAAGCTCCCACACCTCATTTTTATCCATAGAACCCATTTCGGCTTACATTGCCGTTTGCCAAGAATCTGCATCCTTATCTTGGAGTGCTTTATCGTATGTCCATGGGTCTAATTCATCTTCCCCGGGGACCAAGCCAGATGACTCTCCCATGAACATGAATCTCTCGGGTTGTCTTACAACCCTCCCACTATGACGAGGCTCCAGTTGTGTTGGTGTGTCGCGTGGTACATCAACTTGTACCTTTGGTAAAGGATTAGGCCCTCTTATTTCATCTAAGGTAATCTCACTCTTGGGCTTTCTATTGTTCACAAAGTCTTCTTCCAAGAACTTAGAATGCGTACTAATTACTATTCTTTGGTCGTTGGGACTATAGAACATACCCCCTTTCGTTCCTCTAGATTATCCTACAAACAACCTCAATTCTGAACGTGGATCCAATTTTCCAGCTTCCTTATCCAACACATATGCCGGACACCCCCAAATCCTTATGTGTCTCAAACTAGGCTTACACCAGGTCCATAATTCTGTGGGAGTTTTAGGAACCGATTTGGATGGCACCAAGTTTAGAATGTGAGCCGTTGTTTCCTAGGCATAGCCCCAAAACGACTTGGGTAACTCTGAATAACTCATCATGGATCTGATCATTTCTAAAAGAGTTCTATTTCTTCGTTCCTCAACCCCATTTTGTTGAGGGGTACCGGGTGCGGTCAATTTGGATACAATCTCTTCACTTGACAGGTCAGTCAAAAATTTATTGCTGAGGTATTAGCCCCCACGATCCGATCGTAGGAACTTGATACTCTTTCCCCTATGTTTCTCGGCCTCGGCTTTGAACTCTTTGAATTTATCAAAGGTTTCCAATTTGCACCGCATAAGGTAAACGTACCCATATCTTGAGTAATCATCCGTAAAAGTTACGAAATACTAAAAACCTCCTCTAGCTTGAACTGAAATTGGCCCATATACGTCAGTGTGAATGATTTCCAACACTTCACTAGCTCTATTACCCTTGGTGCCGAAAGCCCTCTTGGTCATTTTCCCCTCTAAACAAGATTCACACGTTGGAAATGGCTCAACATGGAGAGACTCCAACAAGCCATCCGCCACCAACCTTTGAATTCTTTTTAGATTAATATGACCAAGTCTTAGATGCCATAGAAGTATTTTGTTCACGGTTGAAGAAAAATTTATTTTCTTAGAAATAGTCGATGTGTTATAAGAAGCATTTTGTGTGTGCTGTGCACTTTTAATAGTATAAAGATTATTCATTAATGTTCCCGAACAGATGAACTCATTGTTTCGAAAAATAACAACCATATTAATAAAAGAAACTGAGTATCCATCAACGTACAATTTAGAAATTGAAATTAAATTCTTCCTAAAACTGGGAACATAAAGAACATCTTCTAAAACTAAAACTCTATCTTCAAAAGATAGGTGCACGTCTTCCACTGTAACAGCCGCTACCCTCGTAGCATTGCCCAATGTTATGAGGATCTCATTTGCACTAAGTTGTCGGGATTTCTGGAACCCCTGTAAAGTGAAACATACATGATCAGTGGCTCACGTATCCACTACCCACGAATGGGAAGCATACGCCGCTAAGCAAGTTTCAACAACAAGTGCAAGAGAATTACCTGTTGATAAATATCTAATTTATCCAATTGATCATGCATGATTAAGTGATATGAACACCATATGAAACATAGGATAGTACACTAATGCATATTCTCTCCATTTGCTGACTTTTGCAAAAAGGTGATAGGTAGTTTACTATTCTTGACAAGCATAGTAGATAAGAAATCATTCCCCTTTAATTGCTTATTTGAGTTTTGAATTTTAGACAATAATCATTCTTTGCAATCTCCCATCTCCCTGTGTTCGATATTAAACTTGGTTACCTTGCTACTCCTACTACGATCACGTGCACTTGTGTGTTACACATTTTTGGTAAACAAGCTTCGTCTTGATTAGAGCTACGTTTCTACGGTTCGGTTTTCCATTACAAGTTTCGGATCGAGAGTTTGGATTCCAAGGTAGTTGATAGTCATTTCAATTCTCTTATTTTAGGTAAGAACTTTCTAATCTTTTTTCATATTTGTTATCATGATGATGTTAGATAGTTTAATTGTTGCTTTGATAATTTAATTAGTCATGGGCTAATTTCTTAATTGATATTATGATTGCTTTGTGATAATGGATGATTAATTCTCTTAATTGATGTTATGAATGAATGTTTAGCATTGCCAATTGAATGTTTGGAACCCTAGTGGATTAGCAAGATATGAGAATTGAGCTTTTCATGAATGTTCTTAATTGAAGGTTGTGCATGCTATGTGTTTGATGAAATTCCTTTAGGACAATGAGAATTGCCTATGAGATTAATCACCACAATTAGGGTGTTAAGTGTCATTAGGGAGACCTAAACACATTAACAATGCTCTTTCTTAATTGATCACTCAATAGAACTTGCATGATTAGGAGAGATAGGCACCAAATGAATCATAGGAGGATTACACTAATGCATGCTTCCACTCTTGCTCGCTTTGATAAAAGGTGATAGGTAGTCTTACTATTTTGTCAAGATTAGTAGATAAATACCCAATACTCTTATTGTTTACTTAGATTCGATTCTTAAACAACTATCTTACTTTACATTGCCTCATTTCCCTGTGTTTGATATTATTACTTGGTCAACTTACCTAGTCTACAACTACCACGTACACTTGCGTGAGACATGATATTGGCAAACAAGTTTTTGGCACCGTTGCCGGGGAAAAGGCTATTTGTTTAGTTTGGTTGTTGTTTTTGTTTGGATTGTTGATTGATTCTTGCCTTTTATAGGTACATGTACACTAGAAGCCAAGGGGGAAATCTAGTACCTCTTGACTTGAACATCGAAAGAAGCTTCCGAAGGCAAAGAAGGGAAGCTCATCTTGAGTAATTAAGAATGGAGAATCTAGGGAATGAAGCTCGTGAGGAAGCTCAATGAGTTCCCCAAGTTGTACGAGATCAAAGTCGTACGAGATGAGTTGGATAGGAAGGACAAGGTAAAGATGAGTGCTCTTGATCTAAAGAGTGAAGTTCTTGAAGTGAATCATTTCAAGAAGAGGAAAAAGGTGAATTTGGAAAGTAAAAAGATTGTGAAGAATGGGGGTAATTTTTGGAGAAGGAAGAAGAGTGAGGTATGTCACTCTATTCTTAATGGATTTCTCACTTCAGCTTAATTGTGTCCGACTAGGGGACGTTAAATCCAAGCGCTAGATGGGAGGCAACCCATCCTTTATATCCTTTTTGGTATCCTTTATTTTTTTGATTAGTTAGATTGTTGCTTATTTGTATGTTTTGTTGTGTTGATTTTAAGTTTGAAAGTAAGAATGCCAAGTCTAGCCCCATAGTCATGTGAAATAATTGCTCTTTGTTTAAGAGTTAATTTGAGCAAGAATAGCTTTGAGGAGTACATATTTGGTTAAGGTTTTGATTATTACTTGGTTTAGGAGTTGATTTTGATTGTTCATTGGTTTATTGAGCTAGCAAATCTTGATTAATCACCCTTTCCAAACTTTATGCACACCAAGTGTTTGATATATGGCTTGTATGACCAATAAGAATTACTTATTAGCTTAGACCTCTCATTAAGAGTATTGGGTCTTGTAGAGAGATCTAGACACCAAATAGAGCCCTTTAGCTTATGTTGTTAGAGAGATCTAGATACTAGTTAGAGTCATGGCTTGATTAAAACACCAACAGACCTTTGCATGCTAGGATGGATAGGACACTAGATGAACTATATAGTAGGAGTACTTCCATTCACACACACCACACGTGCTCACTTCCTAGAGGTGATAGTTAGATTTACTTTGCTTTGCTAAAGTAGATAGAAACCATGATCTTTTCATGCTTTCACTAGCTATTAGCCTTTGTGAACATTCAATACTTGCTTGATATCGAATCATTTCCCTGTGTTCGATATTTTAACTTGGTTACCTTGCCACGTCTACTACAACCACGTACACTTGCGTGAGACACAATTTTGGCAAACAAGTTTTTGGCGCCGTTTCTGGGGAAACGATCACTTTGTTAGGCTTGTATTGATGTTTACAATTTTTTTCCATTGTTTCTTTGTCTTTCTTTAATCTTTCTTCGTGAGTGTTGATACTTGCTTATTATTTTAGGAGTGCACTTGATTGAAGATAGGCGAATACAACCATTACTCGTATTCTCCATAATACACGTACTCTCCTAATTCATACACTTATCAACCTTACCCACATCCCCATACACACCGTGATCGGGTGTTCGTGCTTGAGGAAAAGATGAAGGATGTCATGCGAATGATGTATTGGAACCAAGCCCAAACTCCACCACCTCCACAAGAAGATCCTTATTCTCGTAATTCATACCCATATCAATATTCCTATACTTAGGAAGATCCATATTCCTACACCACTTATCAAGTGCCATACTCCTACACTCAACTCATTCCTATGCCTTGCCATCAAGAAGAAACTCCTCCTAGCTATTTAGATGAGGCTCAAGCTCAAGTTCTCAAGAAATTAGAAGACATGAGAATGGAAGATGAAAGGAACTTTGAGCAGACAAACAAGAAGATTGATAAAATTTCCAAAACTCAAGGTGACCAAATCAAGAACTTGGAGTTCCAAATGGAACATTGGGAAAGTATGGTGCGAATCGAGAAGTTAGGGCTCTACTTGGACCAATTGAGCACCCAAGCCAATTGTGAGGAGGAAG
This sequence comes from Prunella vulgaris, assembly GCA_026898435.1. Classification (NCBI taxonomy): domain Eukaryota; kingdom Viridiplantae; phylum Streptophyta; class Magnoliopsida; order Lamiales; family Lamiaceae; genus Prunella; species Prunella vulgaris. The sequence goes on from JAPKLY010000037.1 coordinate 127,003, forward strand.
ATGAGGGTATTCTAGATGATGAAGATGAAGGGGAAGTGGAAAGTTTGGTGGAAGAAGGGAATGTCGAAGATGAAGATGAAGGATGATTATTAGTACTTTTGTTGGGACAATCTGAGTATTTTGATTAGATCCCAAAACCCCTGATGATTTGCCTAAGTACAGTTAGTCATGATTGTCTAGATCAGGATAGTCAGGTTAGGGATTTAGTTCAGGGGGAACGTGTTGAAGACTGAAGAATATTGGAGTCGACCCAATAGTCTGAAGTCTAAAGTGCAATTCATCCTGATAAAGGTCAGAGTCAGTCTTGAAGAAGACTGCCTGAACTGAAGCTGAAGACCGAAGCTTGAAGATCCATCCTGAAGACAATCAGGAGTACCATTGGCTAATGTTTTTATTGAGTACACTAAGCATGCTCAGGACAAAACTTAGTCAGTGAAGAGTAAGTATAACCTATCAGGCTGAGCTGAATGCTCATAACACCTGACTTAGGCATTGGGTCAGTTTATCTGACTCATGCAAGTCCAAAGCAAAAATGTTACACATACTGGGCTGAATAACCTATCAGGCTGAGCTAAATGCTCATAAGACCTGACTTAGGCCTTGGGTCAGTTTATCTGACTCATGTAAGTCCAAAGCAAAAAGGTTACTTATGCTATGGGACCGTTGACATTTATGTTAACACCTGAAACACTAAGAGAATGTCAGTAGACTCCAATAAAGACAAACATTCAACCTGAGTCAATGACAAAAAAACTCGGAGTTTTGAATGTACGGGGAAGGACAAGTGTCAGACGATCAACTAGTTGTTTGTACGGAGAGCCAATCGCCTTTTGACACGCATGTACGGAGTCTGCACAGCAGTTAATGCGGCATTTAATGCGTCTCAGAGTTGCAGGCGGCGGGATAGAATTTCCTGATTAAGCATGGGAAAAAGGTAAACAAGTACATGTAGCCTGCAACCACCCTAAAATAGGAAAGATTTTTGGAAGATCTCCTCCAACGGATCTTTTTCAAATCCTACCTATAAATACAGAGAGCCTTGCACCCATTCAAGGCCAACGGGAAATTTCCAAGCGAAAGCTCTCAAGAATCCAGCACTCAAAGCATACTTTGAACAACACTCTGAATCTAAATTTCCCTAGTGTTGTAGTAGGATTCACTCTGTATTTGCTTAGTTCTGATAGCTCTAACCTTTAGCACTGCTTTGTATTGCTAGGGCTATCCTTAGTTGGAAATCAAGAATACCAAACCACTCAGGGTGTGAGATTGGTTGGTTAGAAGGACTAGGACTTGTAAAACGCCCAAGGGTCAGTTCCTAAGAGAGAAAGTTGGCTATTCGTGTCCATTGGCATGTAAAAACCAAGTACCTATCCTTAGGATTTTGAGGATAGCTTCCTGTTAAATCATGTCGTGGATGTAGGAGTTGGTTATCTCTGAACCACATTAAAAAGACCCTTGTGTGCTGATTTACATTCTTGCTCAGGATCATAATTGTCATCAGTTTAAACTGAGCATCTTGCATTGTTTTGAAAACTATCAGGACTGACTCTTCATCCTGATCAGTAAAATTGTGCACCAGCCTTAACCACCATTTACTAAGCGAAGTCAGACAAAACATTTTCAGAAACTAAAATGACTAGATACTAAGGGCTCACATTCCGCACGTACTCTAGCTTACTGAGATTATAGTCCAACTGACCTGCTTCCGAGCAGTCAGTAGGTTTGTTATCTCCACTGTGCTTCTGAGCACTCAACTCACACTCAGCCTATCTGACTCCATTACTGACTCGTCCCTACTGCCCCTGTGAACCATCAGTTTTGCTGAGTAACATCAGGGTCTTCCTGACTGAGCGTGTTAGAGCATTTTTCTGAACCTTCAGAAAAATTTGATATCAGTGTATTCCCCCCATACACTGATTATACTCATTTTGGGACCAACAAGTGGTATTAGAATAGTGGTTCAAAAGACCACTGACTTTGTTTACCAACTGTTTCTGAGGAGAAACTTTTGGTGGTCAACTGAACAAATCTTGTTTCTGAAAACTGCATATCATGGCATCCGATTATAAGCTCCTTGAGGGCAGAATTTCTGAGTTCTCTATTGATAACTTTGATTATTGGAAATTCAGGGTTCTTGCAAATCTATACTCCATCCATGATCAGATGCCCCAGGTGATTGAGCATGGTCCTGTCAGATTTCTGAGGAATCTTCAGACCACCTGGCCCATAGCTGGTAATGTCCCTGTTCTGGCTGCCAGAGATGAGCTTGTGGAGAGGTCCGTGCTTACTGCTGATCAGATTAAGCAAATCGGACAGGATAATGTTGCGAAGAACATTATACTCCACACCATTTCTTACAAGAATTCGGTCAGACTCATGCATCTGAAAACCGCAAAGGAGATCTGGGAGGCGCTGAAGGAGATGAGTGAGGGCTCAGAGAGGATAAAGGAGAACAAGCGTGATCTTGCTATCAAGAAGTTTGAGGCCTTTCGGATGCTTGAGGGAGAAACCATCGATCAGATGGAAGCTCGGTTCATTAAGATGATGAACGAGCTAGCAACCCTTGGGAAGGACTTTCCCAAGAGGGAGGTATCGTGTAAAATCCTGAACTGTCTCCCTCAAAGATGGGACACAGGAGTGATCTTGTTGAAGAACACTCAGGACCTCACAAACATTCCTTATTCTCACCTCTTCTCAGAGTTAAATGCCCTCGATAAGATAAAGACGAAGGGTGTTGCCAGTGAGGATGTAAGTGAGGAGAAGACACCTGAAAATGAAAGAGTGTGGCTCTTAAAGCTACTCCTGTGCCTGAGGCTGGATCTGGCTCGAAGTCACTAAAGGACATGAACAAGGATGAGCTAGCCATGGAGTATATCCTGATGGCACGGCATTTTGAGAAGCTGAACTCTTGATTCGGTAGGTATAAGAAGTTTTATACTGACACCCGTGATCGCAGGTACTCCAGCCCCAGGAGATTAAGCCCCCGGAGGGAAGAAAGTAGGGGTTCGGATTTCAGGAGAGAAAGATACAAGCCTGAGCGCCCAGAGATGAGAAAAGCTCTAGAAGGAGAGAAGATGCTGATCCCAGAAGATCCAGCTCCAAACCTGAACGATCATCAGGGAGCAGGAGGGAGTCATCTGATAAAAGGTACACTGACAAACCTGGTGTTTCTGATGTAGATCAGTGTTACCACTGCAAGAAGACCGGACATTATCAGTATGATTGTCCGGTGCTCAGTGCTCGCGAGAGAGAAGACTGGAGTGCAAAAAGAGATCTCAGGGCATCAGATCGGAGAGCGATGATTGCTGAGGATTCCTCAGATTCAGATGGCCCAGGATGCCTATCCCCTGAACTCTTCTCCGATGAGGAGTATGATGATCTCTGCCTGATGGCAGATGATGAGGTATGTTCTTCTGCCTCTTCTCCTGATCACGCACCTGAGCTTAGCTCAGACTCAGCAAGAGAGCTCGACCTTCAGCTCGCCCTAGAGCAATTGATGGTTGATTTCTAAAGGCTGCAGGAGACTCATATTCACACAGTAGATGTGAATGCACAACTGAGTGGGGAGAATGATCGGTTAACTGAGTCTCTCAGAATGAGAGATACTGAGGAAGCCCTCAGATTAGTAAACCTTCAGGAAGAGTTGCTTCATGCCCGGAATACGCATGATGAAACTCCAATGGCAGTTGAAAGACTGAATGGCGTAATCAGCTCGCTGATTGAGACTCGTGACACTGATCTGTTCCTTACTCAGGAAAAGCAGATGATTGAGTGGATTGCTCTGAGAGAGATGTTCGAAACTGAGTGGCAAGCTCGCCATAGTGTTGAGCAAATCACTTGGGATCTTGAGCTGATCTCAAAAGAGAATGCTCATAAAAAATGGGTACTTCAATACACCACTAAGATTGAGGCCCTGAAAAAGGAGAATGGGCACCTTGAGGAAAAGCTGAAGAAGTTACTCACATCTTCCCAAGTGGTTGATAAGTTAACAAGTTTCTCTCAGCTGACCAATGGTGCTAAAGCTGGGTTAGGCTATGATGCCTCTAAGGACCCAAAGGGCAAGAAGAAGAGAGGTGCTTCAGGGAGCAACTCTCAGAAAAAGTTTGTCCCTGCCCAAACTGACGACAAGAGCTCAAGTGTTGCTCGTCAGGATAAAGGCAAAGGGAAGGAGAAAGTGCCCGTTGAACCTGTCAGGCAAAGGACTGAGGAACAAAGGCCAAAACATAAGGGAAAGGCCAAAGCTCCTCATCCTGAGTCAAGAAAGACGGACCAAGGGAACTCCAAGGCTCAGCCTAGGAACCCTCAGGCTGGAAAGAACTCTGCCCCAAGCACTTCTCAGGCTCAGCCTCATAATGCTCAGGGTGCAAGGAACTCTGGTCAGAGGAGGCCTCAGACAAGGTCAAGGAATACTGAGCTCCAGAGACCTCAGGCAGGGCACAGGGCCCATCAGGAGCGTCCTAATCCTCAGAGGAGAAGGACAAACCCAGTGGTCCCTGAAGGGCGACGGAGACCTGACTCAGATAACACTCAGGCCAGACCTCAAGGGCGACGGAGACCTGACTCCAACGCACCCAGGCCAAGGAGGAACAGGAGGCCCGCCCCTAGGAACAAATCCAGTGCTCCTGAGACTCAGGCTGACACCCATACACCCTTAGCTTCCCAGGCACAAAGGAAGAAGAGGACTGTGTATGTTGATGTTTCTGGGAGACAGGTTTACACTTCTGATGCCATCAGAATTGTTAAACAAATCAGGATCGCGAAGGGTATGGCTGACAATGTAGGACCCAATACGAGATGGGTACCTGAGGCCTGAATCTTTTCAGGTCGCTGCGGCTACAAGAAGAGGAAGGAGGATCTGATGAAGGACTGGTACTTGGACTCAGGGTGTTCCAGGCACATGACCGGATTTTCGTGATCTCCTTCAGGACTACATAGCTCAGGAAGGCCCGCAGGTAACCTTTGGCGATAACTCTAAGGGTTTCACCAGAGGATTCGATACCCTTGTTGTTGGTTCTGTGTGAGTGCTTAATCTATCCTATGTTGAGGGTCTTAGGCATAACCTGCTATCGGTCAATCAGTTTTGTGACTGTGGATATAGTGTAGAGTTTACATCTAATATATGCCTTGTGAAAGACAAATCTACACTGCAGGTTTTGATTACAGGTGTCATGAGAGGAAACGCCTACTCTTCTGACTTTAAGAGCAACTCTCCTGAAACTTGTTTGGTCGCTAAGACCTCTTCTGAGCTCAGTTGGCTTTGGCATAAATGCCTGAGCCACTTAAACTTCAAGATTATTAACAAAATCTCTCGACTTTCTCTTGTAGAAGGTCTACCTTGGTATTGCTCATAGGTTATTTTTTTGCTGAAAAAGAAGGAGACTCAGGTCAAGCTTCTGGAGTTACTCAAGAAATTGAGTACTAAACAGGGTCAGAGCATCGTCAGGATCAAATCAGATAGGGGAACAGAGTTTATTAACTCTATTATAGCTGATTTTTGTACTGACCTTGGTATTGCTCATGAGACTTCTACAGCCAGGACCCCTCAGCAGAATGGGGTAGCTGAGAGAAGGAACCGGACCCTGAAGGAAGCTGCCAGGACCATGTTGGCTGAGTCAGGACTGCCCAAGAAGTACTGGGCTGAAGCAATCAACACTGCTTGCTACACTCAGAACTGATCTATGCTGAACAAACAACATGCTCAGACACCTTATGAAACGTGGAATAAAAATAAGTCTTGTATCTCCTATTTCCATATCTTTGGGTGTAAGTGTTTAATCCTGAACAACGGGAAAGACCAGCTGAAAGCCTTTGATAGCAAGTCTGATGAAGGAGTGTTCTTGGGATACTCATCAGTCAGCAAAGCCTTCAGGGTGTATAACTGTCGGACCCTTTGTGTGGAGGAAACACCTCATGTTGTGTTTTATGAGACTGCATCAGTGCGTAGAAAATAGGTTCCGAGTCCTGACACTAAGGGGGTCACCAAGAGGGTGACAAGACTGAGTCTGAAGAATCCTGAATTCAAGATCAAGCTTGTGAATGCTCCCAAGGGATGGGATGATGATGATGATCAGGATGAACCTCATGCCAACCCTCAGCAAGCCCCAGCCTCGGAGAATGTTGAATCTCAGACGGAGGCACATACTCAACCTGAGGTACGTACTGTCGGTGAGGATGCTTCTGTACCTGAGACAGTTACTGAGTCCAACTCCGTAGGGGGAAACAATGTCCCTGACATTGGCCAACCCTCAGGGAATGACTCAGTGTCCCCTGTTCTTGCTCGTTCCGCTTCTTTGCCTGTTATTGTAGAGACTAACACTTCAGGATCTGGTGAGGGAACGTCAGCAGCTCTCAGTGCAACGGTCAACCGGAGGCAATGGCTAGATGATCACTCATTGGCTGATATCAATAAGGGGGTCAGGACACGGTTTCCCTTTGGTGAGAGTGCTATGTTCTGTTGTTTCCTGTCTGATCAGGAACCTAAGAGCATAGAAGAAGCTCTTGGTGACCCCAATTGGATCCTAGCCATGCAGGATGAGCTCAATCAGTTTGAGCGGGAATCAGGTTTGGGAGTTAGTTTAGAGACCTAGGCGTCAACATGTTATTAGCACCAAGTAGGTCTTCAAGAACAAGAAGGATGAGAAGAATGTTGTTGTCAGGAATAAGGCCAGACGAGTGGCAAAGGGTTACTCTCAAGCCGAAGGGATCGACTATGATGAGACCTGTGCTCCGGTCGCAAGGTTGGAAGCAATTAGGTTGTTTCTGGCATATGCAACATTCAAGAAGTTCCAGGTGTATCAGATGGACGTGGAGAGTGCTTTCCTGAATGGAGTGCTGAACGAGGAGGTTTATGTGTAGCAACCTCCTTGGTTCGAAGTTGGTAATAAGGTGTATAACCTGAAGAAAGCTCTTTATGGTCTGAAGAAAGCTCCGAGAGCTTGGTATGATATACTTTCCCAGTTCCTGATAGACCACGGGTTCGTGAAAGGAACAGTGGACAGGACCCTCTTCCGGATATCCGTAGGGGAAGACATTCTCTTGGTTCAGATTTATGTGGATGACATAATATTTGGATCACCTAACTTGAATAATTGTGAGAAATTCTCCAAGCTGATGACAAGGAAGTTTGAGATGTCAATGATGGGAGAGATGACCTTCTTTTTAGGTCTTCAGGTCAGGCAAACTGACTCTGGAATCTTCATAAATCAGTCCAAGTATGCGAGGGACCTGATTCAGAAGTTTGGTGTTCAGTCCAGCAAAGTCTCACGCATTCCCGTGAATACAAATGAGAAGTTGGATCCTGACAAGGAGGGGACCTCAGTGAATCAGACTGAGTATAGGATACTGATTGGATCTTTATTGTACCTGACTGCAAGTCGTCCTGACATCACTTATGCAGTTGGAGTTTGTGCAAGATATCAGTCTGATCCGAAGAAGAGTCATCTAAAGAGTGCCCAAAAGATACTGAAATACCTGAAAGGTACAGTCAATTTAGGACTTTTGTATCCCTCTGATGACAACCTAGAACTGACAGGGTATTCTGATGCTGATTTTGGAGGCTGTAGACTTGATAGGAAATCAACTACAGGCACATGTTAGTTTCTAGGGAGCAAACTGATCTCTTTATTTTCCAAGAAACAAACAAGTGTTGCAACGTCTACTACTGAGGCTGAGTATATGGCAGCAGGCAGTTGTTGCTCCCAGATCCTTTGGTTGAAGCAATAACTGAGAGACTACAAAGTTGAGGCCACTGATGTCCCAATTTATTGTGACAATAATAGTGCCATTGCCATATCCCAAAACCCAGTCTTACACACAAGGTGTAAGCATGTAGACATCAGGCATCACTTTATAAGAGATCATGTTGAGAAGAAAGATATAAGGATGGAGAGTATCCCTACTGACAAGCAGAGAGCTGACATCCTGACTAAGGCTTTACCTGAAACCAGGTTTGTTGAGTTATCAGTAGAGTTAGGACTTCTTGACCCAGGATTAGAAGGTTCAGTATGAACCTCAGATCAGTATGCATAAGGTCAGGGGGAATGACTAACTAAGGATCAATTTGAGAGGTCAGTAGAGAGAAGGTGAATGGTTGAAGGGGTAACAACCAGTAAAAGGGGATGGTCAGGATAGACTGACTAAGATTCAGGACACTGAGTTCTGGGCTTGTCACCCTGATAGGTCAACTGTGGTATCAGTCACATATCAAAATGTGACTAACTGGTATGTTTCCTGAATTATTTTAGTCATCATATCTTGCTTACATCATCTTTGATACTGTCTACCAAGTTGTCAAAACATATCTTTTTGTCGTACAATCTCAGCCGTTCATTTATTATTCGGTTATTATTTAATGCAATAATTTGAATTAAATACGGACTTCCTCTGACGCACATTAAATGCGAAGGAGGCGGGAACGGTTTCTGATAAAGTTTTTGAATTATAACCTTTGAAATCTGAAACTGCTCAATCTACGTGCATGCAATTTTTAAAATTAATCTCAACCGTTGAATATTTAAAGTCTTTTATTATGAACCGTCCAATGTAACTGAATTATTGGTATAAATAAATGTCGATCTCATTCTGAGGAAACTTTCCATATTCTGAGTTCCTGCATCTTATACTATATTTCTCTTTCCACACTAACCTTTCAGATTTCAATGGCGCCTTCCAAGACCACCATGTTCCTTGCCAATTTTGAGGCTTTGAAAGGACAAGTCAACTGTGAGCCGATGGTAGATTTCTCTTCTGGGCACCCAGACTTCATGCCCATTCAAGAATGGGTAACGAAGGCTAGAATTCTTGATTGGGTCACGAAGATGCCAGAGAAACTGTGTCCATCTCTTGTTGCTGGGTTTCTGATCAGATTGCGGGAAAACACAGAGGGTGAGTTGGTATCCTCCATTCCCACTCAACACTCTGCTGAAGTGGATGGAGAGACTGCGGTGAAGAGAACCTGGATCAAAATAAATGTCAGCAAGTTGATCAGGGAGACCTTCAATCTGCCCCATTCTGGAGAGAAGAAGCTAGACCTTCCTCACACTTTTGGGATTGGAAGAGAGCAAGAGATTCTGAATTCTTTTGCTGATGGGAAACCTGCAATCAAAGTCAGACTCAACAAGTCAGTTCTAAACCCTGTGGCAAGACATTTGCTGGAATTGGTTTGTCAGTCTATTATGGCAACTGCTGGAGGGAAAGAGCAAGTGTCACGACCAAAACTGTACCTGATGAAGGCTGTGGTGGAGAACAAACTGTTCGACTGGGAAGAGTTCTTCATTCAGCAACTGGTTGCTGAAAGTAATAAGGTGATTGAAGGTGCTGATGGAACCTGCACATTCTCAAAGCCGGTTCGTTATGGTACTCGCATATCTCTGATGCTTCAGACTCTTGCACTTAGCGATTTGGACAGGGAGAACTTCACTGACCTAACTGCCAAGCAAACTCTCTATAAAAGGTTGTCAGTTGGGAAGGGCAAGACAGTAAAGAAGCAGGGACAGAAGAAGCCTTCGGAGAAGAAGGAGATGGAGAAGAAGGACACGGAGAAGGCCACCACCACCATCAAGTCTATTATTGTGAAACTGAAGAACACTTCAAAGGTCGTCAGTATCACCATCTAAGGACAGATTGGCAAGGAAGCCTACTGAGGATGAAGTGTTGGAGGATGAGGTGGTGATGGAAGATCCGAAAGGAAAGGAGCAAGTAGATCAGATTTCTGATACTGAGAACATTCAGGAGCTTGCCCAGGTAGATGATCAGACAATTTCTCAGGAGATTGAGCAGCAAGTTGTTCAGACGGTTGAACATGGAGCTGGTATGACTCAGGAACCAGTTGGTGCTACACCAATTCAGGAACCAGATCTTGTTCTGGAAAGTGATAAGGCGGATGAGCAGATTTAGTCAGCCCTGATCATGGTTCCTGACATGGTGGCCGGGTTGGAGATAAATCCGGCAGTTTCTGAAGAAAATGAGAAGGAAGTGGAGAAGGAAAATGATGTAGAGGTTCAGGGGGAACCCATGGAGAAAGATACTGATGCTCAAGGGGAACCCGACAAGGGGGAACCTATGGAGGTCGAAAGGACTCAGGTGGAGTCAGAGCATCAGCCTGAACCATCTACTGCTGAAGAGACACCAGTGATGATCGAAATGCCATGGAGATTCCCAGCTCCAGCTGAAGGCAGCCTATCTCCGTTCGAAGTGCTGACCCGGAATCAGGCTCAAAAGATTGTCTCTAAGCACCTCTCTGACCTGACGGCAGCTCAGCAAGAGGATGCTATCCAGCTTCGAACCTATGCCATGTCTAGGAGAGCCACCTATCCAGAAATTGCCACCTTGGTGGAAAAGAAAGGTTGGATAAAACTTGTTGATTAGGAGGATGCACTGTTTGATGCTTTTCATGTCAGATCTATCACTCCGCTTCTTAGGATAGATGATTTTGTTAATTCTGTCAAAAAAAATCTACCCTAAACCTATTGTTGCTGAGTCGGAGAAGGCTGAAGGTGTTGGGATGGAACTGGTGAAAGTTCCGGGGATTCAGCAAGAAAGTGAGATGAACAAGGAGTTGGTAGTGATTACTGAGGATGATCAGCAAAGTGGCACTGAAGGGGTCAGTAAACCGGTGGATGAAGCACTCCCCAGACCCGGGACTGCTGAGGCTTCAGGAGAGGATCCATCAGGTCTGGTCTGTGCAAAATCTGGTTGGATAATAAATCATGACTTGTTTGTGCAAAACTCTTCATGAGCACTTTCCAATCTTTACAGGCGGGTAATCGTTGTTGAGGGAAAAACAAGGAGGCTCAGTGACTATGCTGACCTCATCAGCAAAAGGATGACATTGCTGAATCATGACCAGGTTCGCATGGATGCAGAGTGGGCTGAGGCGCTGGGCAGTCTTGGAGTTTTTGTTGGCACTGAGGTCAGCTGTTGCAGCGCAAACATCAGAAGCACTTGAAGCCTGCAACAAAATGACAGTCGACACCCTATCTGAGCAGGATGCAAAGTTCAACACTTTGCTAGATCAGAAGATGGAGGAGAAAGTCAATCAAGTAATTGACCACAAATTTGCTCAGATGAAGGGAGAGCTCAAGGTGGAGCTGATAGCTGAACTGACCGCCAAGACTCAATCGACTGTCGATGGATCAGTGCCACTCTGAAGACTGATAACACCAAAGCCGTTTCCACTTAGGCCAAGGACCAACTGAAGATCTATGGTACTGAAGTAAATTTTCTGACAGGCCGTATGGGAGACATCGAAGAAAATCAGCACGACATGTCTCACGGATTTGAACTTCTTGCCCAAGCCATTGAGGAGGTCATCAAGAAAATGAATGCTAAGGATGCCAAAAAGGGGGAAGGTAATGCAAGGAAGAAGAAGTTGATTCAGACTGTGCTGCAGAAAAAGTCAGGTATTGGTCCCAGTGGAGAAGAGAGGAAACGAATGAGGTCCGTAGCGGTGGCTGAGGCAAGTCAGAGTCAACCCGCTCCGAAGAAGCTTAAGCAGACTGAGAATCCTTTGGCTACCCTTTGGGAAGAATCGGAGGAAGCACAGTTTCTGGGTTCGACTCAGAAGAAGGTTCCTAACTGACCGAGAAGAAGAGGATGGCGAAGTTAGCAGAAATTACGCGCCTCAGTCAGATTCAGAGGCTGAAGGAGTCCAATGAGTACTTGACCTCTCAGTTGGAAAAGTACAAGTCTGCTCAAGCTCCGAAGAAGAAGACTCAGCGGAAGGTGAGGGCTATTCAGGGTCAGGGACCCCCAAAGTCCATGCTGATTGAGGAGATCATTCTGGTGGAGATGTTGGAACACTGGATTCCAGTCCGGAATAGGTGGAGTTACCTCTTCGATGTAGTGGAGATCTGGAGTGATCTGAATGAAGATAAGGCGGAAATCTTCCACTACTGGATGACGGAGGAGTATCCAAATCTCTGGATCAATGTTATTCGACATGCTGATGCACAAGGCGTAGAGATTGCTCCCCCTGACATGGTTAGGTACTCCCCTCCCCTCATTGGGAATTCAAATCAGTTGGACAGGGCAGCCATTCAGGCCGAAGTTGTCAGAATAGCTCAAGTCTCAAATGTCATGTCTGATCCAATCAAGTTTGATCTTTACCTGAGAAGAGTTCTTGACATGTATGGCATTCCGGCCAGCCGCTGGGAAGGAGAAGAAGAGTGAATAGATCAAGAGATTAATTTTTCAGGAACTCGTTTGTAATAGCTTCAGGATTATGTACCTTTTCTAATAACAATGAAGTTATTTATTATTCCTGAGTACAACTTCTTGTTGACTCTTGATCTATCTTTCAGCACTCTTATCAAGAACTGTACTAACCCATTCCTTGTTTCCATCTTATAGACTAAGTGCCTAGTTTGTCAGGAGGTACTGAGCTTTTTCAATGACTAAGTCAGTTGATTGTATAGATGGTTAGGAATTTGCTTCAAGGTTTTGGCATCATCAAAAAGGGGGAAATTATTGGGACAATCTGAGTATTTTGATTAGATTCCAAAACCCCTGATCATTTGCCTAAGTACAGTTAGTCAGGATTGTCTAGATCAGGATAGTCAGGTTAGGGATTCAGTTCAGGGGGAACGTGTTGGAGACTGAAGAATATTGGAGTCAACCCAATAGTCTGAAGTGCAATTCATCCTGATAAAGGTCAGAGTCAGTCTTGAAGAAGACTGCCTGAACTGAAGCTGAAGACCGAAGCTTGAAGATCTATCCTGAAGACAATCCGGAGTACCATTGGCTAAAGTTTCTACTGAGTACACTAAGCATGCTCATGACAGAACTTAGTCAGTGAAGAGTAAGTATAACCTATCAGGCTGAGCTGAATGCTCATAAGACCTGACTTAGGCATTGGGTCAGTTTATCTGACTCACTTAAGTCCAAAGCAAAAAGGTTACACATACTGGGCTGAATAACCTATCAGGCGGAGCTGAATTCTCATAACACCTGACTTGGGCCTTGGGTCTGTTTATCTGACTCATGTAAGTCCAAAGCAAAAAGGTTATTTATGCTATGGGACCGTTGACATTTATGTTAACACCTGAGAGACAAAGAGAATGTCAGTAAACTCCAATAAAGACAAACATTCAACCTGAGTTAATGACAAGAAACTCGGAGCTATGAATGAACGAGGAAGGACAAGTGTCAGACGATCAACTAGCCATTTGTACGGAGAGCCAATCGCCTTTTGACACGCATGTACGGAGTCTGCACAGCAGTTAATGCGGCATTTAATGCGTCTCAGAGTTGCAGGCGGCGGGACAGAATTTCCTAATTAAGCATGGGAAAAAGGTCAACAAGTACATCTAGCCTGCAACCACCCTAAAATAGGAAAGATTTGGGAAGATCTCTTCCAACGGATCTTTTTCAAATCCTACCTATAAATACAGAGAGCCTTGCACCCATTCAAGGCCAACGGGAAATTTCCAAGCGAAAGCTCTCAAGAATCCAGCACTCAAAGAATACTTTGAACAACACTCTTAATCTTCATTTCCCTAGTGTTGTAGTAGGATTCACTCTGTATTTGCTTAGTGCTGATACCTCTAACCGTTAGCACTGCTTTGTATTGCTAAGGCTATCCTTAGTTAGAAACCAAGAATACCAAACCACTCAGGGTGTGAGATTGGTTGGTTAGAAGGACTGGGACTTGTAAAATTCCCAGGGGTCAGTTCCTAAGAGAGGAGTTGGCTATTTGTGTCCCTTGGCATGTAAAAACCAAGTACCTATCCTCAGGATTTTGAGGATACCTTCCTGTTAAATCAGGTCATGGACATAGGAGTTGGTTATCTCCGAACCACGTTAAAAAGACTCTTGTGTGCTGATTTACATTCTTGCTCAGGATCATAACTGTCATCATTTTAAACTGAGCATCTTGCATTGTTTTGAAAACTATCAGGACTGACTCTTCATCCTGATCAGTAAAACTGTGCACCAGCCTTAACCACCATTTACTAAGCAAAGTCAGACAAAACGTTTTCAGAAACTATATAAAACGAGTAGATACTAAGGGCTCACATTCCGCACGTACTCTAGCTTACTGAGATAGTAGTCCAACTGACCTGCTTCTGAGCAGTCAGTAGGTTTGTTATCTCTACTGAGCTTCTGAGCACTCAACTCACACTCAGCCTATCTGACTCCATTATTGACTAATCCCTCCTGCCCCTGCGGACCATCAGTTTTGCTGAGTAACATCAGGATCTTACTGACTGAGCGTGTTTGAGCATTTTTCTGAACCTTCAGAAAAATCTGATATCAGTGTATTCCCCCCAATACACTGATTATACTCGTTTCGGGACCAACAGATACCAAAACCCCTGATGATTTGCCTAAGTACAGTTGTCAGGATTATCTAGATCAGGTTTAGTCAGGTTAGGGATTCAGTTCAGGGGGAACGTGTTGAAGACTGAAGAATATTGGAGTCGACCCAATTGTCTAAGGTCAGATTTGCAACTCACCCTAAAGAGGTCAGTCAGTCTGAAGATTGCCTGAACTGAAGCTGAAGTCCGTAGAACCTGAAGATCCATCCTGAAGATAATCCGGAAGTTTCCACTGACTGATGTTTCTACTGAGTACACTAAAAATACTCAGGTCAGAACTTAGTCAGTGAAGGGTAATGTAACATATCAGGTTGAGCTTAATGCTTGTAAGACCTGACTTAGGTCTTGTATCAGTTTATCTGATACATGTAAGTCCAAAGCAAAAAGGTTACATATGCTATGGGACAAGTTGACATTTATGTTTACACCTGAGACAAAGAGAATGTCAGTGGACTCCATTAAAGACAAACATTTATCCTGATTAAATGACAAGAAACTCAGAGATTTAATGTATGAGAAAGGACAAGTGTCAGTCGAATAACTAGCCGTTTGTACGGAGAGCCAATCGACGGGCGACACGCATGTAAGGAGTCTGTGAAGTAATTAATGCGGCATTCAATGCGTCTCAAGTTGCAGGAGGCGAGACAGAATTTTCCAGATTAAGCATGGGAAAAAGGTTAACAAGTACATCTAGCGTGCAACTACCCTAAAATAGGAAGATTTTGGTGGATCTCCTCCAACGGATCTATTTCAAATCTACCTATAAATACAGAGAGCCTTGCACCCATTCAAGGCTAACGAGAAATTTCCAAGCGAAAGCATCTCAAGAATCCAAGCACTCAAAGCATACTTTGAACAACACTCTGCAATTAAATTTGTAGCATACTCTGAACAACACTCAAAGCATACTTTGTAGTAGGATTAACTATGTATTTTGCTTAGAGAAATAGCTCTAATCTTTAGCATTGCTTTGTATTGCTAGGGTTATACTTAGTTTGAATCAGAATACCAAACCCCTCAGGTTGTGAGAAAGGTTGGTTAGGAAGGACTAGGACTTGTAAAACCACCCAGGGGCTAAGATCCTTAGAGGGGAAGGAAGATACTCGTGTCCCTTGTCACGTAAAAATAAAGTTCTGATCCTCAGTGGATGATTAGGGTCATAATTGCAACTTTTTGCATCCATTTCTCTATGTTTTTTATTAGCTTATGTTCATATTTGACCCTAAAATGCTATACTTTGTGTATTTAACCCTTTTTAGCTAGAAAGTTATGTTTTGTAGTGAAAATGAGCAAAACCGGCGAAAGACGAGCAAGTTCGTAAAAATTCAGAATTTGTGAGTTAATCCAATGAAGGAAAATGATATACCATGTCGAAGACTTTGAAGAGAGGAGTGCAATGGAAAAAGAATCGAGTCAATCGGAGCTCTAGAACTCAAGATACGAAGAAAACGAGGAAGTCAAGGATCGACCGAACGAAGCCAGTCAGGATCGCGCGACCACAAGCCACATTTGTGCGCCAATAGCTGGGGTTTGTGCGATGAATCCCTTGTTCGTGCGATTGCTGAATTGCACCCATATCCGCACGAGCACGTTCGTTCGTCTGCTTCTTCTGTTCGTGCACAGGTCCAGTTCTTCACAAAATTAAGGGTTGTTTCATATTTTCGCGCGTTTAATGAAGGGCACTTTGGTCTAAGCATTGTGGGCACTATAAATACTCAAGGATCAGATTCTCAAAGCCATCGAGATCATTATTCCATTAGTTAGATCATTAGGTAGTTTTAGAGAGAGTGATTAGAGGTTACTTAGTGGATTCTTAGTTAGATTTCATACTTCTCTCTATAATTACTTTTGATCCATCCATTGGATCTTTAATCCGTGTGTTCCATTAGATTAGTCTCGTTATTAGCTTCGTTCCTACGGTTCGATTTATGTTTTTGAGATTTGGATCAAGACTTAGCAAATTGGAGGTTTGTAGCTTGTCTTTCAATTCATCAACTATTGGTAAGTTTTCATTCAATTCTCTTGTTTTAGCTCTTAATAATGTTGATTAGAATGTTAATTGTTGATTACCAATTCCAATTAGCCATGGGCTAATATCCTTGTTGCATGGTTGTATGAATACTATGGTGAATTTAGTCTCTTGTTAATCCTATGCATGAATTAGTGATCTTGCTGGATTAGTTCTCTTATTAATGACTTGTATGAATGCTTGGGATGTTTAATTGGAATATATGGCTTATATGGTTAGCTATGAAATGAGAATTGAGCTATAAGAACCTTATGCATACCAAGTGTTTGATATTTGGCTTGTATGATCAATGAGAACTGCATATTAGCTTAGACCTCTTAATGGGAGTGTTAGGAGTTGTAGAGAGATCTAGACACCTAATAGAGCACTTACCTTGTGTTTTAGAGAGATCTAGACACTAGTTGGCTTGATTAAGACAGCAAGAGACCTTTTGCTTGCTAGCATGGATAGGACACTAGAGGAACCATAGTAGGATTACTTCCTTGCACACACACCACTCATTTTCTCATCTTGTTATAAGGTGATAGTTAGATTTACTATTTCCTGTTTGATCTAGTAGATAGAAACCATGATCCTTTCTTGCTTTCACTAGCTATCCACCTTTGTAGACATTCAATACTTGCTTGATATCGTATCGTTTCCCTGTGTTCGATATTTAACTGGGTTAACTTGCCACGACAACAACAACCATGTACACTTGCGTGGAAATCAAACACAATTTTGGCAAACAAGTTTTTGGCACCGTAACATTGGTGTCATCCGGCTAGGGTACGTTAAATCCAAGCGCTAGATGGGAGGCAACCCATCCTAAAATTTTCTTTCTTATTAGGTTTGATTTGTAGTTTAGTTAGTTTTAATTGTTTTGATTTGCTTCATATGAGGTAGTGTGTTCTCTTACGTTGGTTGGTGCATGTGATTTATCATAGTTTTGGGGTGTTGCCTCTTGGTATATATGGTGATTTCTTGGTTTAGTTGAGTTTATAGATGCATTGTTTGATCATTGATTCTTTGCAAATCCTATTTTCATCACTCTTTGCCAAACTTTTAGGATCCTTGATCCAAAAAAGTTTGGGGGGTGTGTTCGTTCTTCAAATTTTGATTTGCAATGATAATTGATGTGATTTGTGAGCTCTAGAAAGGTGTGATGAGGAGATTTCTCTTCCTATTTAGCCAAGAAGGACATTTTCGTGTAAGTGGCAATTCACTCTCCTATTCTTAATCCCAACTCAAGGTATGTCTTTACACTTATCTCTCCTTAATTGTTTCTATTCTTAGGTTTAGTTTGCTTGATTTTTAGATTGCTATTTTGAGCCTAAGTGTTTATTCTTGTTGTATTATGCTTTGATTGGTACATTGCATGATCTTTTCTCCATTTTGCCTAACTTTTTAGACCCTTGGTCCAAAAAAGTTTAAGGGTGTCTTCGTTTCGCAAATCTCTTTGCAATGCTATGTTTAGGATGATTCTAGTGCTTTTATGATGTTTTTAGACCATATGCTATGTTTATGCCTTGTTTTGCTTTTTATGATTGACATTATGTTGCTAGTTTAGAGTAGTGTGGGATGAGATATGCTTATGGTTGTGTGGATGATGTAGATAGTGCATAGTTAAGTGTAGTGTGTATATTGCTTAATTCATTTTTCTTTATAGTGTAGTTGATTCTTTGATGCTTGATATATGATTGATGTGTACGTGTTTGATATGATATGAGCCATGATCACCTTGACCCGTGAGGTTTGAGCCTATTTTGCCCGTTTCAATCGTAAACGGATGACATTTCTTTGATGTGAGATCCACATGGTGCATTTCCACTCTAGAACTTGATTTGAGTCTTGTTTGAGATCACATTTTGTAATGAGTTGTCAAAAATGATTTGAGACCATCTTTGATTTTATATGAGTAACTTAGCCAAATTATCAATGCCATGACATTGATTCCATAGTTAGCCATTTTGTGCCTTTGGCCTTTTTCCTTGGCAACCTATGATTGTAGCTTGATTATCCTTCATTTTGAGTCATATTTTCCCTATTACTAGTGGAGCTTAAATGAGGATAAGAGGGTTACATGTGCTTTGAAGGAATACTTGGTGGATGAGATGGTGAAGAAAAGTGAAAGAAACAAAAGATGAAGATGTGAGAAAAGAAGTGGAGGTTGTGTTTAATAAAAAGATGTGAATAAGAGCTTATGTTCCTAATGTGTTGGTAATGTGATGCAAAAATTGCAAAAGAAAGGAAGTGGAAAAATGCTTGAAAGGAAGAAGTATGATGTGGTTGAAATGGTGTTGCAACTTGATCACTTGCAACCTATCTTTGGAAGAGTAGAGATATTCTAGCTAGGTATCTTGACCTCTTGCTCCACTAGTATGATAGTGACTTCTATCCAAAAATATCCCACCCTTACCAAAGAGCCAACACTACAACCAAATAAAAAGTCCTCTTTGATTTGATGATGAGTTTGTTGGGGAATTAAACGCGGATCTATTCGGGATTTACGCTAAATACAAATTAAAGCCTACAATTAATATCATGATTAAATCAAATAGTTGTATACCCAACAACAGGTTTTCCATGCAAAACATATGAACATATAATATCACGTAAAGCCCTAAACATGCGGAACTAAGGGATTTAGTGAATTATACCTGTTGGAGAAAAGGCAGTTTCTGAGACAAAAGGCGTATTTGGTTGAGCTGCTTTCGCAAGGCTGTTGAGATCAAAGGCGTCCTTTTATTCTCTTGGTGAAAGGCACTTTCTGAGACAAAAGGCATTCTTTGAGACTGTCTGTGATCTCCTTGGCTTTGATTAACCCAAAAGTCTTTTCAAGTATTCCCTTATCCTTATTCGTACACCCGGTTGGAGGCCACACGAATAATCACAACACAAGGAAAGAAAATAATTTTGTTGCCCAACTAACTGGGATTTTCGAAAATCACAAGAGTAATTATGTGTGTCATGAAGTCTTGTATCATCTCATATTTATAGTGAGAATACAAGATCTTGAATATCTTGAATAACTAATATTTCAAATCTTGATTATCATGAATATCAAATATTCTAATCTTGATAATCTTGAATACTAAATATTCAATTCTTGATATTCTTAACATCCAATTTTTGAAAAAAAATGATATATATATAATTCCATGAGATCTTGATTTTATTATATTCTTGTATTCAAGATACATATCTATTTTCCATAAAATCTCTCATTAATACAATATACAATTATTTTCAAAAAATATAAAATTAAATGGGCCCAAAAATTTCTTTTATTTTAATCACCTTGTCAATTGTTGGACATTTAATTGGGCTACTTGAGGGGCCTTTAGGAGAATTAAGATTGGACCTCCTAATGGGCCTTGAATTCTAACATTGAGCCCAATGTCATTCAACCCATTAACATTAATCACACTCCACTATAGGATTAATGTTGCACTATCCATCTTAACCCATATTACAATCATATGGCTCCCGGTCATTATTTCCCGTGTTTAATATTCTCTTGTCCGTTAATTAATCAAGCCACTGAACGCTTTAATTAATTTAACATCTTAACCTTGGAGTAACGACAACTCTTCTTTATTATCATACCGGAAACAAATTCCACTTGCAAGATTTAGTATAACGAACGTTTAGAGCCCACCAAGGGGACTAATCATGCAAGACTCTCCAAGCACACGTTCCTCTGTATTAAATCTTAGCAACTGTCATGTTCTCAATGGCGTCACCCAAGATGCGAAGTATTGAGTCTTATTGACTCTCTACCCATAACAAAATAAAGTGCCACGCATAGATCACACACAATCCTATTAAAGGGACAAAGGTTTAGAAATAAACGACCACTGAGATCTAATTCTTCATCCCATAAATCAGTACAGAAAAATTACCTCTCTGTAGGTTCATTTTAATGCATCATCATGCACTAGTGCAATCCCTTGGTCAAGATAAGTCAATCTGGGATCTACACATCAATCGTTTACTAATGGGGTGTTCAAATCACATCAATTCTGTGAATTTAGTACTTGTTACAAGAAACTAATAATGTGATCTTGCTGTGAGTTATCCGGGGATCACCACATTTATCTATAGTGTAACTTGTACTATTATATGAACGGATTGCAATAAATAAATAACATTCATATTTATCTAAAGCACAGTGATAAAAGATTTATTTCAGATAAAGCTCAAAGATTCAGTTTAGTTATACAAAGTAAAAGAATGCTTTCTAGTATAATCCTAACAGAGTTACTTGTCAAGTGGTAGAGAATTTGAGACTCTAATCATGCCTATGGTAGTGGATGTACTACGTGTGATGTTGAGTAAACCTCATACACTTGAGAGCTTGAGTGATACACTATCTAGTGAGAATTTTGACTCATTAATTTGATCTTGTGTGCATTGATGTTATTTAAATGGTTTATGAGATGCCACTATATTGATAGATTGCATGATATTAGGTGATGTATATATGGCATTTGATCTTGTGCTTGATGCTTCATCGATACAATTATTCCCCTATCTTATCACTTCGTTGCTCGAGGACGAGCAACAATCTAGTTTGGGGTGTGATTAGGGTCATAATTGCATCTTTTTGCATCCATTTCTCTATGTTTTTTATGTTCTTATGTTCATATTTGACCCTAAAATGCTATACTTTGTGTATTTAACCCTTTTTGGCTAGAAAGTTATGTTTTGTAGTGAAAATGAGCAAAACCGGCGAAAGATGAGCAAGTTCATAAAAATCCAGAATTTGTGAGTTGATCCAATGGAGGAAAATGATATATCATGTCGAAGAGTTCGAAGAGAGGAGTGCAATGGAAAAAGAATCGAGTCAATCGGAGCTCTAGAACTCAAGATATGAAGAACACGAGGAAGTCGAGGATCGACTGAACGAACCAGTCGGGATTGCGCGACCACAAGCCACGTTCATGCTCCAATAGCCGGGGTTCGTGCGATGAATCCCTGGTTCATGCGATTGCTGAATTGCACGCACATCCGCATGAGCACGTTCGTGCGTCTACTTCTTCTGTTCGTGCACAGGTCCGATTCTTCACAAAATTAAGGGTTGTTTCGTATTTTCACGCGTTTAATGAAGGGCACTTTGGTCTAAGCATTGTGGACACTATAAATACTCAAGGATCAGATTCTCAAAGCCATCGAGATCATTATTCCATTAGTTAGATCATTAGGTAGTTTTAGAGAGAGAGATTAGAGGTTACTTAGTGGGTTCTTAGTTAGATTTCATATTTCTCTCTAGAATTACTTTTTATCCATCCATTGGATCTTTAATCTGTTTTTTCCATTAGATTAGTCTCGTTATTAGCTTCGTTCCTACAGTTCGATTTATGTTTTTGAGATTTGGATTAAGACTTAGCAAATTGGAGGTTTGTAGCTTGTCTTTCAATTCATCTACTATTGGTAAGTTTTCATTCAATTCTCTTATTTTAGCTCTTAATAATGTTGATTAGATTGTTAATTGTTGATTACCAATTCCAATTAGCCATGGGCTAATATCCTTGTTGCGTGGTTGTATGAATATTATGGTGAATTTAGTCTCTTGTTAATCCTATGCATGAATTAATGATCTTGTTGGATTAGTTCTCTTATTAATGACTTGTATGAAATCTTGGGATGTTTAATTGGAATGTATGGCTTATATGGTTAGCAATGAAATGAGAATTGAGCTATAAGAACCTTATGCATACCAAGTGTTTGATATTTGGCTTGTATGATCAAAGAGAATTGCATATTAGCCTAAATCTCTTAATTGGAGTGTTAGGAGTTGTAGAGAGATCTAGACACCTAATAGAGCACTTACCTTGTGTTTTAGAGAGATCTAGACACTAGTTGGCTTGATTAAGATAGCAAGAGACCTTTTGCATGCTAGCATGGATAGGACACTAGAGGACCATAGTAGGATTACTTCCGTGCACACACACCACTCATTTGCTCATCTTGTTATAAGGTGATAGTTAGATTTACTATTTCTTGTTTGATCTAGTAGATAGAAACCATGATCCTTTCTTGCTTTCACTAGCTATCCACCTTTGTAGACATTCAATAATTGCTTGATATCGCATCGTTTCCCTGTGTTCGATATTTAACTTGGTTAACTTGCCACGACAACGACGACCACGTACACTTGCATGGAAATCAAACACGATTTTGGCAAACAGTGGAACATGATCACTTCCTGTTAAATCAGGTTGTGGACGTAGGAGTGTGTTATCTCCGAACCACGTTAAAAAGCCCTTGTGTGCTGATTTACATTCTTGTGCAGGATCATAATTCTCATCATTATAAACTGAGCTTGCATTGGTTTAAAAACATCAGGAGGAATCAATCATCCTGACCCTTAAAACTGTGCACCAGCATTAACCACCATTTTCTAAGCAAAGTCAGAGAAACCGTTTTTAGAAATTAAAATGAGTAAAAACTAAGGGCTCACATTCCACACATACTCTAGCTTACTTAGATAGTAGTCCAACTGACTTGCTTCCGAGTGGTCAGTAGGTTTGTTATCTCTACTGAGCTTCCGAGCACAATACTCACACTCAGCCTATCTGACTCCATATTGATTCATCCTTGCTGCCCCTGTGGACTATCAGTCTAGTGAGAAATATCAGGATTTTCCTGACTGAGTGTGTAAGAGTATTTTCTGAGGTTTTTCAGAAAATTTGACATCAGTGTATTCCTCCCCATACACTGATTTACTCATTTTGGGACCAACAAGTAGTATCAGAGCGGTGGTTCAAAAGACCACTGACTTTGTTTACCAATAGTTTTTTCGGAGAAACTTTTGGTGGTCAACTGAACTGATCTATTTCTGAAAACGTGCACATCATGGCATCCGGTTTTAAGCGCCTTCAGGGCAATCTTCCTGAGTTCTCAGTTACTAACTATGATTATTGGTAATTCAGAGTTCTTGCCCATCTCTACTCCATTCATGACTAGATGTTCAGGGTTATCGAGGAAGGTCCTATCACCTTCATGACCAACAGAGCAAGAACCTGGCCAGTGCATGGAGGAGTCCCAATTCCTACTGAAGGAGAAGAGCCTGTGGAGAGGTCTGCGCTTACTGCAGATCTGATTAAGTAGATCGGACTGGATAATGTTGCTAAGTACATTATACTCCACACCGTTTCTTACAAGAATTCGGTCAGGCTGATGCACCTAAAGACAGCCAAGGAGATCTGGGAGGCCCTGAAGGAGATGAGCGAGGGTTCTGAAATGATCAAAGAGAACAAGTATGATTTGGCTATCAGGAAGTTCGAGGCATTCAGGATGCTATATGGAGAATCCATCGATCAGATAGAAGCTCGTTTCATTAAGATGACGAACAAGCTGGCAACCCTTGGGAAGGAGTTTCCCAAGAGGGAGGTGTCTTCAAAAATCCTGAACTGTCTCCCTGAAAGATGGGATACAACTGTTATTCTTCTAAAGAATACTCAGGATCTTACGAATGTTTCACACTCTTATCTCTTCTCAGAGTTAATGGCTCTAGAATTCGACCTCGATAAGAGAAAGAAGAAGAGTGAGGAGAGTGAGGACACGACTGAGGTGAAGACACCTGAAAAGCAAAAGAGCGTGATCTGAAAGCTACTCCTGAGCTTGAGGCTGGATCAGGTTCGAAGTCTCTGAAGAAGATGAATAGGGACGAGCTTGCCTTGGAGTACAGCCTGATGGCCCAGAGATTCAAGAAGCTGAACTCTCATTTCGGCAGGTATAAGAAGTTTTATACTGACTCTCGGGATCGCAGGTACTCCAGCCCCAGGAGGTCGAGCCCTCGGAGGGAAGAAAGGAGGGGTTCTGACTCCAGGAGGGAGCGAGAAGAGTCTGAGCGCAGGAGAGAAGAGAAGAGCTCCAGGAGGAGAGATGATGTTGAGCCCAGAAGATCCAGCTCCAAGCCTGAACGATCATCAGGGAGCAGGAGGGACTCAGATGGTAAGCGTCATACTGACAAATCTGTTGTTAGTGATGCAGATCAGTGCTATCATTGCAAGAAGATTGGGCACTATCAGTATGACTGCCTGGAGCTCAGCGCTCGAGAGAGAGAAGATCGGAGAGCCAAGAGAGATCTCAGGGCATCAGATCAGAGAGCTATGATTGCTGAGGATTCCTCAGATTTCGATGGCCCAGGACGCCGATCCCCTGAACTCTTCTCCGAAGAGGAGTATGATGACCTCTGTCTAATGGCAGATGATGAGGTATGTTCTTCTGCCTCTTCTCCTAATCACGCACCTGAGCTTAGCTCATATTCAGCAAGAGATCTCGACCTTCAGCTCGCTTTAGAGCAATTGATGGCTGATTTCTCAAGGCTGCAGGAGACTCATACTCACACAATGGATGTGAATGCACAACTGAGCGGTGAGAACGATCGTATCACTGAGTCTCTCAGAATGAGAGATACTGAAGAAGCACTGAGGTTAGTAAATCTTCAGGAAGAGTTGCTTCATACCCGGAATAGGCATGGTGAAACTCCCCTAGTGGTTGAAAGACTCAATGTTGTTATTACCTCGCTGTTGGGACAATCTGAGTATTTTGATTAGATCCCAAAACCCCTGATGAATCTGCCTAAGTATAGTTGTTCAGGATCAAATAGTTCAGGATAGTTAGGTTAGGAATTCAGTATAGGAGGAACTTGCTGAAGACTGAAGAATATTGGAGTCGACCCAATTTACTGATGTCTGAAGTATAATCCATCCTGAAGGAGTCAGTCAGTCTTCCTGAAGATTGCCTGGTCTGAAGCTGAAGATCGAAGCCTGTTAATCAGTCCTGAAGTCAATCCTGAAGTACCGTTGGCTGATGTTTCTACTGAGGACACTAAGCATACTCAGGACAGATCTTAGTCAGTAAAGAGTAAGTTTAATCTATCAGGCTGTGCTGAATGCACTTAAGACCTGACTTAGGCCTTGGTTCCGTTTATCTGAACCATGTAAGTCCAAAGCAAAAAGGTTACACATACTGGGCTGAATAATCTATCAGGCTGTGCTGAATGCACATAAGACCTGACTCGGGCATTAGTTCAGATCACCTGAACCATGTAAGTCCAAGGCAAAAAGGTTATTTATGCTATGGGACAAGAGACAAAGAGAATGTCAGTAAGACTCCAATGAAGACAAACATTCAGACTGAGTTATTAACAAGAGACTCAGAGTATTGAATGTACGAGGAAGGACAAATGTCTGAAAGTCAACTAGCCGTTAGAACGGAGAGCCAATGATCTTTCAACACGTATGTATGGAGTCTGCGCAACATTTAATACGGCATTTAATGCGTCTCAGAGTTGAGGGCGATGGGACAAACTTGCCAGAATAAGCATGGTGGTTAGGTCAAATAGTATTTCTAGCCTGCAACCACCCCAAAATAGGAAAGATTTGATTTGATCTCCTCCAACGGATCTATTTTGATTCTTACCTATAAATATGGAGAGCCTTGCACCCATTCAAGGCTAACGGGAAATTTCCAAGAGAAAACTCTCAAGAATCCAAGCTCTCAAAGCATACTATAAACAACACTCTGCAATTAAATTTTCCTAGTGTTGTAGTAGGATTCAATCTTTATTTGCTTAGATCGATAGCTCTAATATTTAGCGTTGTTTTGTATTGATAGAGTTATCTTAGTTGGAAACCAGAATACCGAACCACTCAAGGTGTGAGATTGGTTGGTTAGAAGGACTGGGACTTGTAAAACGCCCAGGGGTCAGTTCCTAAGAGAGGAAGTTGGCTTTTCGTGTCCCTTGGCACGTAAAAACCAAGTACCTATCCTCAGGGTATTGAGGATAGCTTCCTGTTAAATCAGGTCGTGGACGTAGGAGTTGGTAATCTCCGAACCACGTTAAAAAGTCCCCTGTGTGCTGATTTACTATTTTGTTCAGGATCATAACTGTCATCATAATAAACTGAACATTCTGCATTGTTTTTATCTTCAGGACTGAATCAATCATCCTGAATATTAATACTGTGCACTCAGCCTTAACCACCAGTCTACTAAGCAAGTTCAGAGAAAATGTTTTCAGAAACTAAAACGAGTAGAACCTAGGGGCTCACTTTCTGCACGTACTCTAGCTCACTGAGATAGTAGTCCAACTGACCCGCTTCCTAGCAGTCAGTAGGTTTGTTATCTCTACTGAGCTTCCAGGCACTTTACACACACTCAGTTTATCTGACTCGTTACTGAATTGTCCCTACTGTCCCTGTGGACCTTCAGCATACTGAGTAATTCAGGAAATCCTGACTGAGAGTGTAAGAGTATTTTTCTGAGTCTTTCAGAAAAATCTAACATCAGTGTATTCCCCCCCCCATACACTGATTGTACTCGTTTCGGGACCAACAAGTGGTATCAGAGCAGTGGTTCAAAAGACAACTGACTTTGTTTACCAACAGTTTCTGAGGAGAAACTTTTGGTGATCTACTGAATAGATCTCATTTCTGAAAACTGCATATCATGGGATCCGGTTCTAAACGTCTCGAGGGCAATCTTCCTGAATTCTCTATTGACAATTATGACTATTGGAAATTCAGGGTACTCGCACATCTCTATTCCATCCATGATCAGATGCCTCTGGTGATTGAGCAGGGTCCGATCAAATTAATGAGGAATCTTCAGACGATGTGGCCTGTTGCTAGCAATGTTCCTGTTCCAACCGCCGAAGATGAAGAAGTGGAGAGGTTCGCACTTAATTCTGATCAAATTAAGCAAATCAGACTAGATAATGTTGCCAAAAACATTATACTCCACACCGTTTCTTATGAGAATTCGGTCAGGCTCATGCATCTAAGGACTGCAAAGGAGATCTGGGATGCTCTGAGGGAGATGAGTGAGGGATCAGAAAAGATCAAGGAGAACAAGAGAGATCTTGCTATCAGGAAGTTTGAGGCCTTTCGGATGTTAGAAGGAGAATCCATCGATCAGATGGAAGCTCGGTTCATTAAGATGATGAACGAGCTAGCAACCCTTGGGAAGGAGTTTCCCAAGAGGGAGGTGTCTTCTAAAATCCTGAACTGTCACCCTGAAAGATGGACACAGGAGTGATCTTACTGAAGAACACTCAGGATCTTACCAATATTACTCACTCTCACCTATTCTCAGAGTTAAAGGCTCTGGAATTCAACCTCGATAAGAGGAAGAAGAAGGGTGCTGTCAGTGAGGAAGTTAGTGAGGAGAAGACTCCTGAAAAGGAAAAGAGCGTGGCTCTTAAAGCTACTCCTGAGCCTGAGGCTGGATCTGGCTCTAAGTCTCTGAAGGACATGAACAAGGATGAGCTAGCCTTGGAGTACAACTTGATGGCGCGGCGTTTCGAGAAACTAAACTCTCGATTCGGAAGGTATAAGAAATTTTATACTGACAGCCGTGATCGCAGGTACTCCAGCCCTAGGAGATCGAGTCCCCGAAGAGAAGAAAGGAGGGGTTCAGATTCCAGGAGGGATCGCAATGAGCCTGAGCGACGAAGAGATGACAAGATGAGAGATGATGAGCCCAGAAGATCCAGCTCCAAACCTGAACGATCATCAGGGAGCAGGAGGGAGTCATCAGATAAAAGGTACACTGACAAAAAGTTTACTTCTGATGTAGATCAGTGCTACCACTGCAAGAAGACTTAACATTATCAGTATGATTGTCCATAGCTCAGTGCTCGTGAGCGAGAGGATCGGAGAGCATTGCTTGCTGAAGATTCCTCAGATTCAGATAGCCCAGGACTCCGGTCCCCTGAACTCTTCTCCGATGAGGAGTATGATGACCTCTGCCTGATGGCAGATGATGAGGTATGTTCTTCTGCCTCTTCTCCTGATCACACACCTGAGCTTAGCTCAGATTCAGCAGGAGAACTCGACCTTCAGCTCGCCCTAGAGCAATTGATGGTTGACTTCTCAAGGCTGCAGGAGACTCATACTCACACAATGGATGTGAATGCGCAACTGAGTGGAGAGAACGATCGGCTAACTGTGTCTCTCAGAGTAAGAGATACTGAGGAAGCCCTCAGATTAGTACATCTTCAGGAAGAGCTGCTTCATGCTCGGAACAAGCATGATGAAGCTCCACTGGAGGTAGAGAGACTGAAGGGTGTAATCAGCTCGCTGATTGAGACTCGTGATACTTATCTATTCCTTGCTCAGGAACAACTGATGATTGAGCGAATTGCTCTTAGAGTGATGTTCGAAACTGAGTGGCAAGCTCGCCTTTGTGCTGAGCAAACTACTTGGGATCTTGAGCTGATCTCAAAAGAGAAACCTCATGAAGAGTTGGTGCTTCAGTACACCACTGAAATTGAGGCCCTGAAAGAAACAAATGAGCATCTTGAGGTTAAGTTGAAGAAGTTATACACATCTACCCAAGTGGTCGATGAGTTAACTAGTTTCTCTCAGCTGACTGATGGTGCTAAAGCTGGGTTGGGCTATGATGCCTCAAAAGACCCAAAGGGCAAGAAAATGAGAGGTGTTTCAGGGAGCAACTCTCAGAAGAAGTTTGTCCCTACCCTAACTGATGACAAGAGCTCAAGTGTTGCTCGTCAGAACAAGGGCAAAGGGAAGGAGAAAATGCCTGCTGAAATTGTCAGGCAAAGGACTGAGGAACCAAGGCCAAAACCTAAGGGAAAGGCCAAGGCTCCTCATCTTAAGTCAAGGAAGACAGATCAAGGGAACTCCAAGGCTCAGCCTAGGAATCCTCAATCTGGGAAGAACTCAGCTCCTAGCACTTCTCAGGCCCAGCCTAGAAATGCTCAGAGCGGAAGGAACTCAGGACAGAGGAGGCCTCAGGCACTGCCAAGGACAACTGAGGTCCAGACTCCTTAGACAGGGCACAGAGCCCATCAGGAGCGTCCCAATCATCAAAGGAGAAGGACAAACCAGATGGTCTCTGAAAGGCAACGGAGACCTGACTCCGGTAACACTCAGGCCAGACCTCAAGTACCAAGAGGTCAGGCCCGAGCTGCTCCTTCTCGGGATCAAACTCAGCCCAATGCACCCAGGCCAAGGAGGAACAGGAGGCCCACCCCCAGGAATCAATATAGGGCTCCTGAACCTCAGGCTGACACCCATAAACCCTCAACTTCCCAGGCACAAAGGAAGAAGACTGTGTATGTTGATGTTTCAGGGAGACAGGTTTACACTTCTGATGCTATCAGAATTGTTAAACAAATCTGGACCCTGAAGGGTATGGCAGACTCAGTAGGACCCAATACGAGATGGTTACCTGAGGCCTGATTCTTTTTAGGTCGCTGCGGGCTACAAGAAGAGGAAGGAGGATCTGATGAAGGACTGGTACATGACCGGATTTCGTGATCTCCTTCAGGATTATGTAGCTCAGGAAGGCCCGCAGGTAACCTTTGGTGATAACTCTAAGGGTTTCACCAGAGGATTCAGAACCCTTGTTATTGGCTCTGTTCGTGTACTGAATGTATCATATGTTGAGGGACTGAGACATAACTTACTCTCGGTCAGTCAGTTTTGTGACCGAGGATATAGTGTAGAATTTACATCTAACATGTGTCTTGTGAAGGACAAATCTACACTACATGTTCTGATTACAGGTGTCAGGAGGGGTAATGTATATTTTGCTGACTTCAAGAGCAGCTCTCCTGAAACCTGTTTGGTCGCTAAGAGCTCCTCTGAGCTCAGTTGGCTTTGGCATAAACGCGTGAGTCACTTAAACTTCAAGATTATTAACAAAATTTATAGACTTTCTCTTGTAGATGGTCTACCCAATGAAGTTTTTAGCAAAGACCACGTGTGCGGAGCATGTCAGGAAGGCAAGCAAACCAAAGCATCATTCAAAGAGAAAGAAGCCTTCTCAACTGACAGAGTGCTTCAGCTTCTGCACATGGATCTCTTTGGTCCAGTTACTCCTGTCAGCATAAATGGTAGGAAATATACCCTTGTTGTTGTTGATGATTATTCCAGGTACACATGGGTTATTTTCTTGCTGAACAGAAAGGAGACTCAGGTCAAGCTTCCAGAGTTACTCAAGCAATTGAGTACTGAACAGGGTCAGAGCATAGTCAGGATCCGATCAGATCGAGGAACTGAGTTTATAAACTCTATTATAACTGACTTTTGTACTAACCATGGTATAGCTCATGAGACTTCTACAGCCAGGACCCCTCGGCAGAATGGGGTAGCTGAAAGAAGAAATCGGACCCTGAAGGAAGCTGCCAGGACCATGTTGGCTGAGTCAGGATTGCCCAAGAAGTACTGGGCTGAAGCAATCAACACTGCTTGCTACACTCAGAACCGATCTATGCTGAACAAACAACATGCTCAGACACCTTATGAAAATTGGAACAAGAGGAAGCCTCGCATCTCTTATTTCCATATTTTTGGGTGTAAGTGTTTCATCCTGAACAATGGGAAAGACCAGCTGAAAGCCTTTGATAGCAAATCTGATGAGGGAGTTTTCTTAGGATACTCCTGAGTCAGTAAAGCCTTCAGGGTGTATAACTGTCGGACCCATTGTGTGGAGGAAACACCTCATGTTGTGTTTGATGAGACTGCATCAGTGCATAGGAAACAGGTTCCGAGTCCTGACACTGAGGGGGTTACCAAGAGAATAACAAGACTGAGTCTGAAAAATCCTGAATTCAAGATCAAGCTTGTCAGTGCTCCCAAAGGATGGGATTATGATGATGAAGATCAAGATGGACCTCAGGTCAACCCTCAGCAAGCCCCAGTCTCGGAAGATGTTGAGTCTCAGACGGAGGGACAGACTCAACCTGAGGTACGTACTGTCGGTGATGATACTTCTGCACCTGAGACAGTTATTGAGTCCAACACCGTAGGGGAAAACAATATCCCTGATATTGGCCAACCCTCAGGAAATGACTCGGTATCCCCTATTCTTGCTCATTCCTGTTCTTTGCCTATTATTGTCGAGACTAACATTTCAGGATCAGGCGAGGGAACGTCAACAGCTCCCAGTGCTCCCGTCAGCAGGAGGCGATGGCTAAATGATCACTCATTGGCTGATATCATTGGTGATATCAATGAGGGGGTCAGGACTAGGTTGTCCTTTGGTGAGAGCGCTATGTTTTGCTGCTTCCTGAGTGATCAGGAACCTAAGAGCATAGAAGAAGCTCTTGCTGATCCCAACTGGATCCTAGCCATGTAGGATGAGCTCAATCAGTTTGAGCGGAATCAGGTTTGGGAGTTAGTTGAGAGACCTAGGCGTCAACATGTCATTGGCACCAAATGGGTCTTTAAGAACAAGAGGGATGAGAAGAATGTTGTAGTCAGGAATAAGGCCAGACCAGTAGTAAAGGGTTACTCTCAGGCCGAAGGAATCGACTATGATGAGACCTTTGCTCCGGTCGCAAGGTTGGAAGCAATCAGGTTGTTTCTGGCATATGCAACATTCAAGAAATTCAAAGTGTATCAGATGGATGTAAAGAGTGCTTTTCTGAATGGTGTACTAAACGAGGAGGTCTATGTGGAACAACCTCCAGGTTTCGAAGTTGGAAATAAGGTATATCACCTGAAGAAAGCTCTTTATGACCTGAAGCAAGCTCCGAGAGCTTGGTATGATACATTATCCCAATTCCTGATAGACCACGGGTTCGTGAAAGGAACAGTGGACAGGACCCTCTTCCGGATATCCAAAGGGGAGGACATTCTCTTGGTTCAGATTTATATGGATGACATAATTTTTGGATCTCCTAATCTGAAGCTTTGTGAGAAATTCACCAAGCTGATGACTGGGAAATTTGAGATGTCAATGATGGGAGAAATGAATTTCTTTCTGGGTCTCCAAGTCAGGCAAACTGACTCCGGAATCTTCATAAATCAGTCCAAATATGCTAGGGATTTGATTCAGAAATTCAGAGTTCAGACCAGCAAAGTCTCACGTATTCCCGTGAACATAAATGAGAAGCTGGACCCTGACAAAGAAGGAGTCTCAATAAATAAGACTGAATATAGGGCACTGATAGGATCCTTATTGTATCTGACTGCTAGTCATCCTGACATCACTTATGCAGTTGGAGTTTTTGCAAGGTATCAGTCTGATCCAAAGAAGAGTCATCTAGAGAGTGCCAAAAAGATACTGAAATACCTGAGAGGTACAGTAAATCTAGGACTTTGGTATCCCTCTGATGACAACCTAGAACTGACTGGCTATTCAGATGCAGATTATGGAGGCTGTAGGCTTGATAGGAAATCAACTACAGGCACATGTCAGTTTCTAGGGAGTAAGCTGATCTCTTGGTTTTCTAAGAAGCAAACCAGTGTTGCAACGTCTACTACTGAGGCTGAGTATATGGCGGCAGGCAGTTGTTGTTCTCAGATCCTTTGGCTGAAACAGCAACTGAGAGACTACCAAGTTGAGGCCACTGAAGTCCCAATTTATTGTGACAACAATAGTGCCATTGCCATATCCCAAAACCCAGTCTTACACACAAGGTGTAAGCATGTAGACATCAGACATCACTTTATCAGAGATCATGTTGAGAAAAAGGACATCAGGATGGAGTGAGTCCCTACTGATAAGCAGAGAGCTGACATACTGACTAAGGCTTTGCCTGAAACCAGATTTGTTGAGCTATCAGTAGAATTAGGACTCCTTGACCCAGGCTTAGGAGATTCAATCTGAATCTCTGATCAGAATGCTCAAGGTCAGGGGGAATGACTAATATGGACTCAGGATGAAGGAATCTCAGAGAGATTGTGAATGGTTGTAGGGGGAACATTCAGTATGAAAAGGATGATCAGTATAGACTAACTAAGATTTAGGACACTGAACTCGGGACTTGTCATCCTGATAGGTCACATGTGGTATCAGTCAGAATACAAATCTGACTGACTGGTATGTTTCCTGATTTTCTTTCAGTCATCAGATCTTGCGTGCATCATCCTTGATACTGTTTGATGTATTGTCAAATCAATTTAATTTGTCATTTAATCCCAGCCATTCATTTAATATTCGGTTATTATTTAATACAAATTATTTGAATTAAATACGGACATGCTCTGACCCGCATTTAATGCACAGTGGGCGGGAACAGTTTTCAATAAAGTTTAGACCCATTACTTTTGAAAATCCGAAGAGCCTCCATGCATCTTGCGCTTTAATCTTAATCGTTGAATCTCATAAGTCACTATTTTTTTAGCCATCCGATTAAAACTGAATTTTAGTATAAATAAGGGAAGTTTGTGCTATTGCAACTTTTATGCACCTAAATCTTTTCTTGATATATTTCTCTCTGTGAATCGACCTTCTTCATTCTTCACATTATATCCATGGCTTCTCCTTCCGTAGATTCATTCTTTGGAAATCTTTTTCATCTAAGAAATGAAATTCACTGGGAACCATATGGAGATTTTACCTCTAATCATTCTGATATACTCCCTGTAAAGGAGCTTTTCAATAATGCAAGTCTCCTTCTTTTCATCACTGCCAGACCCCAGAGACTGCACCCCAGACTTGTTGCTGCATTCTATCTTAAAATGGCGCAGAACAAGGACTCCCAGGAGTGGGAGACATGCATTCCCCTAACTTCTTGTGTGAAGGGGAAAGATGGTGACGAAGAGATGACCAGGAGGTGGGTCACTCTCAATCTGAGGCAGAAGATTAAGGAGGTTTTTCATCTTCCGCATTCTGGTCGAAGCCCTGTTGATTTTGGGTATGGGACTGAGAAGGATTACCTCCAGTCACTCTACGATGGTGATGTGGTCTTGAAGTCGGGCCTGAATAAATCTGTGCTGAGGACAGAGAATCGTCATTTCTTTGACCTAACAAGTCAGGGCGTGATGGGGATTGCAGGAGGGCTGGAGCAGATCTCGCGGCCAAAACTGTATACAATGATGGCAATCTCTGACGCCTCAGTGCATAACTTTAACTGGGAGGATTACTTCCTCCAATTGCTGGTAGCTGAGACCAATAAGATCAAATACTCGCCGGAGGGTCAGGCGACATTTGAGGTCAAAATGCACTTTGGCACCAAGATTTCTCTGATCTTGGAGACCCTGGATCTCGGTGATGTGGATCAGGCCCAATCACTCGAGATTCCAGCGAAGATCGATCTATTCAGAGCCTAACAGACTCAGAAGAAGAAGGTTCAGGCGAGCACGACTGGGAGAGTCAAGGCTCAGGCGGGCATATCTTTAGAGTCCGATATTGCAAAGCCAGCGGAGGACAAGCCCAAGCGCTCAGGACCTAAGCAACTGAAACTGAAATTCTTATATCCTGGGTCAGGAGAGCGAGAGAAAAAGCTTGTGGAAGAGAAGGCTGCTGAAGAAATGATTCAGCACGCGCATCCGGAGAGGGAATCAGCTCAGGCTGCACTTGAAATCGCCACTATCTCTGCCATTCTGGATGTTGCATCCACTGATCCTAACCCACTGCTTCTTGACTTTGCTTCAACTTATCAGGGTATGGTGGCCCCCTCGGGTGAGGATCAGGGGGAACCAGTTCAGAAGGAGGTTTCTGAAGGAGTTCAGGGTGAAGCTCCGTGGCCATTCCCTGCGCCTGACGAGAACACATTGACAGACTTTGAGATAGTGGCAAGGGGAGCGGCTGCTGAAATGGTGGAGAGAAGGTTTCCTGACCTCTCAGATGCTCAGAAGGAAGCAGTTGTGCAGCTTCACACCTTTGCTATGATCCGGAACGCCACATGGCCTGAACTCAGTCAGCTCGGAGAGTTGAGAGGATTGGACAATATTGTTGAATCAGAAGTTGCCCTATTTGATCATTTTGATGTTAATTCTCTACATCACCTGATCATGATGGCAGACTTTATCAGAACTGTCCGTAGCATTTATCCTGAGCCTGAGCCTCAGAGAGTTGAAGTGGAGAAGGATGTGGAGAAGGAAGCTGAGAAGGAGATGATTGAGATTGCTGATGATGCTCAGCAAGGTGGCACTGAAGGGGTCAGTGCACCGGCCGATGAAGCAATCCTGGGACCTGGGACTGCGGAGGCTTCAGGAGAGGGTCCACCAGGTCTGGTCCGAGTCAGAGGAAAATGGATCACCCCCGAGGCACTATATGTTCAGAACTCCTCACGAGCTCTTGCCAATCTTCACAGAAGGGTAATCCTCATCGAGAGAAAAACTAGTAGGGTTGGTTCAAATTTTGAAGTGCTGAACAAGAAGATGAATAGACTGGATCATGACCTGAATGATATGGGATCTGACATGAATGCTGCCATTGATCTTCCTGGAGAAGTCAGAACTCAACACTCAGTAGATCTCACTGTTATCTCTGAGCAAGCAAAAGGGGCCATTCTGATGCGCAAACTCAGCAGGAGAACAAGCTTGCCACTTTTCTTGATCAACAACTGCCTGAAAGAATTGATCAATTGGTTGATGAAAAGTTGGCCAAGCTGAAGGCTGAACTGAAGGATGAGCTGCTGAGTGAGATGTCTGCACAGGAGAAGGCTGAAATTGCCTCTGCCCTAGACAACAGAATGGAGAACTTCGAAGGTCGACTGAAGGCTGCACACAATTCAGCCATTGATAAGCTCAGTGTCGGCCTAAGAGGGATGGCAGGGCAGATTGGGCAACTGCAGGGCAAGCAGACTGAGATGGACAGTCAGTTCACATTGTTGGCGGAGTCAGTAAATGAAGTTGTCAAGCGAATTAATGACAATGATGCCAAAAAAGGGGAAGAAGCAAATTGCCACTACTGGTAAAGCCAAGAAGAAGAACTTCCCCCCTGAACTGAAAGCGGCGGATAGAAAAAGGACAAGGTCCGTCGCTGCCATCGAAGCCGCTGAAGGTTCAGAGCCGAAGAGTTTGAGGCCCTCTGAGGATCTTGCTCTGGAACCTTTGTATAAGGAGATGGAGGAACAGATGAATCCGGGGTTGACCACTCAGGAAAAGATGGTGATGACTGAGGCGGAGAAGATAGCGAAGATGAAGGAGATTTCGCTGCTCAGTCAGATCCAACGGCTAAAAGAGTCCAATGAGTACCTGACTTCACAGGTTCAGAAGAAGAAATTTTTACCTTCTGGATCTCGAACAAAGACTCAGAGGAAGTTAGTGGTCAGTCCAGATCAAGGTCCCCCTCCTCTCCAGTTCGTAGAGGATTTCATTCCGATAGAGTTGTTGGAGGTATGGATTCCGATCCGAAATGGGTGGGCTTACCTATTCTATGTGGTGGGGTTATGGGACGATCAAACTGAAGAAAAAGACGTCATACTCCATCACTAGATGGCACTGGAGCATCCGGATCTATGGGCTAAAATAATCAGACATGCTGACACAGAAGGTGTAGAGATTGCTCCTCCGGAATTCATTAAGTATCCTCCTCCACTCTTCAGGAACTCCAAGCAACTGGACCGGAAAGCAATATCAGAAAAAGTCGTCAGAGTAGGACGCGCTGCCGGGGCCGTTGGTGATCGGAACAGGATGAAGCAGGTCCTGAACCGAGTCTTGGAGATGTATGAAATTCCTCTAGCAGCTTGGAATAAGGATGAAGAATAGATCAGGAAATAGTTATTTAGGAATTGTAATAGCTTCAGGAAAATTGTAACTCTTATATCAATCAATGAAGGCTGAATTTACTTTTCTGAATCCTTATCAAGAACTGTACTAACCCATTCCTTGTTTTCATCTTATAGACTAAGTACCTAGTTTGTCAGGTGGTACTGAGTTGTTCTCACTGACTAAGTCAGTTGATTGTATAAATGAATAGGAATTTGCTTAAGGGTTTTAGCATCAACAAAAAGGGGGAAATTGTTGGGACAATCTGAGTATTTTGATTAGATCCCAAAACCCCTGATGAATCTGCCTAAGTATAGTTGTTCAGGATCAAATAGTTCAGGATAGTTAGGTTAGGAATTCAGTACAGGAGGAACTTGCTGAAGACTGAAGAATATTAGAGTCGACCCAATTTACTGAAGTCTGAAGTATAATCCATCCTGAAGGAGTCAGTCAGTCTTCCTGAAGATTGCCTGGTCTGAAGCTGAAGATCGAAGCCTGTTAATCCGTCCTGAAGTCAATCCTGAAGTACAATTAGCTGATGTTTCAACTGAGTACACTAAGCATACTCAGGACAGATCTTAGTCGTTAAAGAGTAAGTGTAATCTATCAGGCTGTGCTGAATGCACTTAAGACCTGACTTAGGCCTTGGTTCAGTTTATCTGAACCATGTAAGTCCAAAGCAAAAAGGTTACACATACTGGGCTGAATAATCTATCAGGCTGTGCTGAATGCACATAAGACCTGACTCGGGCATTAGTTCAGATCACCTGAACCATGTAAGTCCAAGGCAAAAAGGTTATTTATGCTATGAGACAAGAGACAAAGAGAATGTCAGTAAGACTCCAACGAAGACAAACATTCAGACTGAGTTATTAACAAGAGACTCAGAGTATTGAATGTACGAGGAAGGACAAATGTCTAAAAGTCAACTAGCCGTTAGAACGGAGAGCCAATGATCTTTCGACACTTATGTACGGAGTCTGCGCAGCATTTAATGCGGCATTTAATGCGTCTCAGAGTTGCAGGCGATGGGACAAACTTGCCAGAATAAGCATGGCGGTTAGGTCAAATAGTATTTCTATCCTGCAACCACCCCAAAATAGGAAAGATTTGATTTGATCTCCTCCAACGGATCTATTTTGAATCTTACCTATAAATATGGAGAGTCTTGCACCCATTCAAGGCTAACCGGAAATTTCCAAGAGAAAACTCTCAAAAATACAAGCTCTCAAAGCATACTATAAACAACACTCTGCAATTAAATTTCCCTAGTGTTGTAGTAGGATTCACTCTATATTTGCTTAGATCGATAGCTCTAATATTTAGCATTGTTTTGTATTGCTAGAGCTATCTTAGTTGGAAACCAGAATACCAAACCACTCAGTGTTGGGACAATCTGAGTATTTTGATTAGATACCAAAACCCCTGATGAATTTGCCTAAGTATAGCTGTTCAGGATAAAATAGCTCCCAGTGCTCCAGTCAGCAGGGGGTCAGGACGAGGTTGTCCTTTGGTGAAAGCGCTATGTTTTGTTGCTTCATGAGTGATCAGGAACCTACAAGCATAGAAGAAGTTCTAGCTGATCCCAACTGGATCCTAGCCATGCAGGATGAGCTCAATCAGTTTGAGCGGAATCAGGTTTGGGAGTTAGTTGAAAGACCTAGGCGTCAACATGTTATTGGCACCAAGTGGGTTTTTAAGAACAAGTGAGATGAGAAGAATGTTGTTGTCAGAAATAAGGCCAGGCTAGTAGCGAAAGGTTACTCTCAAGCCGAGGGTATCGACTATGATGAGACCTTTGCTCCAGTCGCAAGATTAGAAGCAATCAGATTGTTTCTGGCTTATGCAACATTCAGGAAATTCAAAGTGTATCAGATGGACGTAAAGAGTGCTTTTCTGAATGGTGTACTGAATGAAGAGGTGTATGTTGAGCAACCTCCTGGATTTGAAGTTGGTAATAAAGTATACCACCTGAAGAAAGCTCTTTATGGCCTGAAGCAAGCTCCGAGAGCTTGGTATGATACACTACCCCAATTCCTGATAGACCACGGGTTCGTGAAAGGAACAGTGGACAAGACCCTCTTCCGGATCACCGAAGGGGAAGACATTCTCTTGGTTCAGATTTATGTGGATGACATAATATTTGGATCTCCTAATCTGAAGCTTTGTGAGAAATTTTCCAAGCTGATGACTGGGAAATTTGAGATGTCAATGATGGGAGAAATGAATTTCTTTCTGGGTCTCCAAGTCAGGCAAACTGACTCCTGAATTTTCATTAACCAGTCCAAGTATGCGAGGGACTTGATTAAGAAATTTGGAGTTCAGTCCAGCAGAGTCTCACGCATTCCCATGAACACAAATGAGAAGCTGGATCCTGACAAAGAAGGAGTCTCAGTAAATCAGACTGAATATAGGGCACTGATAGGATCTTTATTATATCTGACTGCTAGTCGTCCTGACATCACCTATACAGTTGGAGTTTGTGCAAGGTATCAGTCTGATCCAAAGAAGAGTCATCTAGAGAGTGCCAAAAAGATTCTGAAATACCTGAGAGGTACAGTCAACTTAGGACTTTGGTATCCCTCTGATGACAACCTAGAACTGACTGGCTATTCAGATGCTGATTATGGAGGCTGTAGACTTGATAGGAAATCAACTACAGGCACATGTCAGTTTCTAGGGAGTAAACTGATCTCTTGGTTTTCTAAAAAGCAAACCAGTGTTGCAACGTCTACTACTGAGGCTGAGTATATGGCGGCAGGCAGTTGTTGTTCTCAGATTCTTTGGCTGAAACAACAACTGTGAGACTACCAAATAGAGGCCACTGAAGTCCCAATTTATTGTGACAATAATAGTGTCATTGTCATATCCCAAAACCCAGTCTTACACACAAGGTGTAAGCATGTAGACATCAGGCATCACTTTATCAGAGATCATGTTGAGAAGAAGGACATCAGGATGGAGAGAGTCCCTACTGAAAAACAGAGAGCTGATATCCTGACTAAGGCTTTGCCTGAAACCAGGTTTGTTGAGTTATCAGTAGAGTTAGGACTCTTTGACCCAGGCTTAGGTGATTCAATCTGAATCTCTGATAAGAATGCACAAGGTCAGGAGGAATAACTCATATGGACTCAGGGTGAAGGAATCCCAGAGAGAATGTGAATGGTTGTAGGGGGAACATTCAGTATAAAATGGATGATCAGTATAGACTGACTAAGATTCAGGACACAGAATTCAGGGCTTGTCACCCTGATAGTGCAATAAGTGGTATCAGTCAGAATACATATCTGACTGACTGGTATGTTTCCTGATTTTTATCTAGTCATCTGATATTGCGTGCATTATCCTTTTACTGTTTGCTGTATTGTCAAATCAATTTAATTTGCCAAATGATCCCAGCTATTCGTTTTAATATTCGGTTATTATTTAATTCAATTTATTTGAATTAAATACGGACCTGCTCTAATGTGCATTTAATGCACTGTGGGCGGGAACAGTTTTTGATAAAATTTGACCAATTACTTTTGAAAAACCGAAGAGTCAAATGCTTTTCACTGCTCAATCTTGTTCATTGAATCTCATAGGTCACTATTTTCTAAGCCGTCCGATTAAAACCGAATTTTTCTATAAATAAGAGAAGATCGTGTTGTTAAAACTTTTATGCACCCAATATTTTCTTAACTTACTTTCTCTAAAAACCCGATTCTCTTCAATTCTTTCAAATTTTCCATGGCTTCACCTTCTGCCGATACCTTCTTTGGAAATCTTTTCCATTTAAGGAACGAAATACATTATGAGCCCTATGGGGATTTTTCTTCCAATAACCCCGACATTTTGCCTGTACGAGAACTTTTTGGTAATGCAGGTCTTCTGCAGTTCATTACTGCAAAGCCTCAGAGACTCCACCCACGACTTATTGCTGCCTTCTACCTGAAGATGGCGCAAAACAAGGACTCCCAGGAGTGGGAAACTTGTATTCCCTTGACCACCTGTAAAAAGGGAAAGGATGGTGAGGAGGAGATGATCAGGAGGTGGGTCACTCTCAACATCCGGGAGAAGATTAAGGAGGTTTATAATCTTCCCAATACAGGACGAAGCCCAGTGGATTATGGGTTTGGGAATGAGAAGGATTTTCTCCAGTCCCTGTGCGATGGGGATGTCGTCCTGAAATCTGGCCTGAATAAATCAGTCTTGAGGACTGAAAACCGTCACTTCTTCGACCTGACAAGTCAGGGAGTGATGGGGATTGCTGGAGGATTGGAGCAGATCTCCAGACCGAAGCTATACACGATGATGGCTATCTCCGACGCCTCTCTGCACAATTTTGACTGGGAGGGTTACTTCCTCCAAATGCTGGTGGCTGAGACCAGCAAAATCAAGTACTCGCCAGAGGGGCAGGCGACTTTTGAGGCCAAGATGCACTTCGGCACCAAGATCTCTATGCTCTTGGAGACCCTGGATCTCGGTGATGTGGATCAGGCCCAATCACTCGAGATTCCAGCGAAAATCCATCTCTTCAGAGCTTATTCCGATGATGCTGGCACAAGGAGAAGGACTCGGACTCAGAAGAAGAAGGCCCAGGCGAGCATGACTGGAAGAGTCCAGGCTCAGGCAGGCAAGTCTTCCGAGTCTGATACAGCAAAGCCAACGGAGGATAAATCTAAGCCCTCCAGACCCAAGCAACAAAAGCTGAAATTTCTCTACTCAGGGTCAGCAGAGCGAGAGAAGAAACTCGTGGAAGAGCGAGAGAAGAAGCTTATGGAAGAGCAAGCTGCTGAAGCTGTTCAGCATGCAACTCCGGAGAAGGAACCAGCTCAGGCGCAGGCTGTTCTTGAAATTGCTCCGATTACATCTGTTCCGGAGGTTGCATCCCCTGATCCCAACCAACTGATTCTTAACATTGCTGAAACTTGAGCAAGAGGCTGCTGAATCAGTTCAGGCTGAAACACCATGGCCTTTCCCTGCGCCCGATGTGAATATTCTCTCATATTTTGAGATAGTTGCAAGGGGAGAGGCAGCTGAGATGGTGGAGAGAAGATTCCCAGATCTCACTGAGGCTCAGAAGGAGGCAGTTGTGCAACTCCGCACTTTTGCCATGATCAGAAATGCTACTTGGTCTGAGCTCAGCCAGCTAGGAGAGTCCAGAGGATGGGACTGCATTGCGGATTAGAAGCCGCCCTCTTTGTTCATTTTGATGTAAACTCTCTACATCATCTGATCAGGATGGTGGATTTTATCAGAACAGTCCGCAGAACGTATCCTAAGCCTGAGACTCAGAAAGCTGAAGAAAGGGGAGAGGAGAAGGAAGCTGAAATGGAGGTGGTGATAATTGCTGATGACGATCAGCAAGGTGGCACTGAAGGAGTCAGTGCACCGGCCGAAGAAGCAATCCAGGGACCCGGGATTGTGGAGGCTTCAGGAGAGGGTCCACCAGGCATGGTCCGAGTCAGAGGCAATTGGATTACACCCGAAGTAATTTATCTTCAGAATTCCTCACGAGCTCTTGGCAATCTGCACAGGAGAGTCATCCTCGTTGAGCGAAAATCTAGTTGGGTTAGTTCAAATTCTGAATTGCTGAACAAGAAAGTGAACAGACTGGACCGTGACCTGAATGATATGGCCACTGATATGCATGCAGCGATTGATCTCCTTGGGGAAGCTCGAACTGGAATCAAT
This sequence comes from Prunella vulgaris, assembly GCA_026898435.1. Taxonomy (NCBI): domain Eukaryota; kingdom Viridiplantae; phylum Streptophyta; class Magnoliopsida; order Lamiales; family Lamiaceae; genus Prunella; species Prunella vulgaris. The sequence continues at coordinate 169,428 of JAPKLY010000037.1, forward strand.
GTAGAACTCACTGTCATTTCAGAGCAAGCCAAGGATGTTATTCAGAACTGCAATCAGATGATTTCAGATGTGCAGACTCGGCAGGAGACTAAGCTTGCCAATTTTCTGGATCAACAACTGTCTGAAAAGGTTGATCAACTGGTTGATGAGAAGTTGGTCAAGCTAAAAGCTGAACTGAAGGAGGACCTGCTGATGGAGTTGTCTGCATAGGAGAAGGAGAAAATTACATCTGCCCTAGACACAAGAATGGAAAACTTCGAGGGTCGACTGAAGGCTGCACACAATTCAGCCATTGATCAGCTCAGTATCGGCCTGAGAGGAATGGCAGGGCAGATTGGGCAATTGCAGGTGAAGCAGACTGAGATGGACAGTCAGTTCAATCTTTTGGCGGAGTCAGTGGATGAAGTTGTCAAACGTATTAATGACGATGATGCCAAAAAGGGGGAAGAAGGGAAAAAGCAAATTGCCAATACTGGTAAAGCTAAGAAGAAAAACTTTCCCCTTGAACTGAAGGCTGCGGATAGAAAGAGGACTAGATCCGTAGCCGCCATCGAAACTGTTGAAGGCTCAAATTCGAAGAAGTTGAGACCCTCTGAAGATCCGGCTCTTGAGCCGTTATATAAGGAGATGGAGGAACAAATAATGCCATCTGGGCTGACCACTCAGAAGAAATTGGTGATGACTGAAGCTGAAAAGATAGCAAAAATGAAAGAAATTTCGCTGCTCAGTCAGATCCAGCGCCTAAAAGAGTCCGATGAGTATCTGACTTCTCAGGTCCAGAAGAAGAAATCTGGATCTCGGATGAAGACTCAGAGGAAGATTGTGGTCAGTCCAGATCAAAGTCATCCTCCATTGAAGTTTGTTGAAGACTTCATTCTGATTGAGATGCTGGAGGTATGGATTCCGATCCGGAATAGGTGGGCATACTTATTCTACATGGTGGGGTTATGGGACGATCTGACTGAAGGAAAAGACGTCATACTCCATCACAGGATGGCACAGGAGCATCCTGATCTCTGGGCTGAAATCATCAGACATGCTGACACTGAAGGTGTAGAGATCGCTCCTCCGGAATTCATCAAGTACCCTCCTCCACTCTTTAGGAATTCTAAGCAGCTGGACCGGAAAGCAATTTCTGAAGAAGTCGTCAGAGTAGGACAAGCTGCCGGGGCAATGCTGATCGGAACAGGATGAAGCAGGTCCTAAACCAAGTACTGAAGATGTACGAGATTCCACTGACTGCTTGGAATAAGGATGAAGACTAGATCAGGAGCTAGTTATTCAGGAATTTTATAATAGCTTCAGGATACTTGTATTTTCTTATCAATCAATGAAGTTATTTATTTTTCCTGAGTACAACTTCTTGTTGACTCCTGAATTTACTTTTCTGAATCCTTATCAAGAACTGTACTAACCCATTCCTTATTTTCATCTTATAGACTAAGTACCTAGTTTGTCAGGTGGTACTGAGTTATTTTCACTGACTAAGTCAGTTGATTGTATAGATGAATAGGAATTTGCTTAAGGGTTTTGGCATCATCAAAAAGGGGGAAATTGTTGGGACAATCTGAGTATTTTGATTAGATCCCAAAACCCCTGATGAATTTGCCTAAGTATAGTGTTCAGGATAAAATAGTTCAGGATAGTTAGGTTAGAGATTCAGTACAGGAGGACCATGCTGAAGACTGAAGAATATTGGAGTCGACCCAATTTACTGAAGTCTGAAGTGTAAACCATCCTGAAGGAGCCAGTCAGTCTCGCTGAAGATTGTATGTTCTGAAGCTGAAGATCGAAGCCTGCTGAGTCATCCTGAAGTCAATCCTGAAGTACCATTGGCTGATGTTTCTACTGAGTACACTAAGCATACTCAGGACAGAAGTCAGCCAGTGAAGAGTAAGTGTCACCTATCAGGCTGTGCTGAATGCACATAGGACCTGACTTAGGCCTTGGTTCAGTTCACCTGAATCCTGTAAGTCCGAAGCAAAAAGGTAACACATACTGAGCTGAATAACCTATCAGGCTGTGCTGAATGCACATAGG
>JAPKLY010000037.1:186467-290013 GCA_026898435.1 Prunella vulgaris
AAAGGAGACTCAGGTCAAGCTTCCAGAGTTACTCAAGCAATTGAGTACTGAACAGGGTCAGAGCATAGTCAGGATCCGATCAGATCGAGGAACTGAGTTTATAAACTCTATTATAACTGACTTTTGTACTAACCATGGTATAGCTCATGAGACTTCTGCAGCCAGGACCCCTCGGCAGAATGGGGTAGCAGAAAGAAGAAATCGGACCCTGAAGGAAGCTGCCAGGACCATGTTGGCTGAGTCAGGATTGCCCAAGAAGTACTGGGCTGAAGCAATCAACACTGCTTGCTACACTCAGAACCGATCTATGCTGAACAAACAACATGCTCAGACACCTTATGAAAATTGGAACAAGAGGAAGCCTCGCATCTCTTATTTCCATATTTTTGGGTGTAAGTGTTTCATCCTGAACAATGGGAAAGACCAGCTGAAAGCCTTTGATAGCAAATCTGATGAGGGACTTTTCTTAGGATACTCCTGAGTCAGTAAAGCCTTCAGGGTGTATAACTGTCGGACCCATTGTGTGGAGGAAACACCTCATGTTGTGTTTGATGAGACTGCATCAGTGCATAGGAAACAGGTTCCGAGTCCTGACACTGAGGGGGTTACCAAGAGAATAACAAGACTGAGTCTGAAAAATCCTGAATTCAAGATCAAGCTTGTCAGTGCTCCCAAAGGATGGGATTATGATGATGAAGATCAAGATGGACCTCAGGTCAACCCTCAGCAAGCCCCAGTCTCGGAAGATGTTGAGTCTCAGACGGAGGGACAGACTCAACCTGAGGTACGTACTGTCGGTGATGATACTTCTGCACCTGAGACAGTTATTGAGTCCAACACCGTAGGGGAAAACAATATCCCTGATATTGGCCAACCCTCAGGAAATGACTCGGTATCCCCTATTCTTGCTCATTCCTGTTCTTTGCCTATTATTGTCGAGACTAACATTTCAGGATCAGGCGAGGGAACGTCAACAGCTCCCAGTGCTCCCGTCAGCAGGAGGCGATGGCTAAATGATCACTCATTGGCTGATATCATTGGTGATATCAATGAGGGGGTCAGGACTAGGTTGTCCTTTGGTGAGAGCGCTATGTTTTGCTGCTTCCTGAGTGATCAGGAACCTAAGAGCATAGAAGAAGCTCTTGCTGATCCCAACTGGATCCTAGCCATGTAGGATGAGCTCAATCAGTTTGAGCGGAATCAGGTTTGGGAGTTAGTTGAGAGACCTAGGCGTCAACATGTCATTGGCACCAAATGGGTCTTTAAGAACAAGAGGGATGAGAAGAATGTTGTAGTCAGGAATAAGGCCAGACCAGTAGTAAAGGGTTACTCTCAGGCTGAAGGAATCGACTATGATGAGACCTTTGCTCCGGTCGCAAGGTTGGAAGCAATCAGGTTGTTTCTGGCATATGCAACATTCAAGAAATTCAAAGTGTATCAGATGGATGTAAAGAGTGCTTTTCTGAATGGTGTACTAAACGAGGAGGTCTATGTGGAACAACCTCCAGGTTTCGAAGTTGGAAATAAGGTATATCACCTGAAGAAAGCTCTTTATGACCTGAAGCAAGCTCCGAGAGCTTGGTATGATACATTATCCCAATTCCTGATAGACCACGGGTTCGTGAAAGGAACAGTGGACAGGACCCTCTTCCGGATATCCAAAGGGGAGGACATTCTCTTGGTTCAGATTTATATGGATGACATAATTTTTGGATCTCCTAATCTGAAGCTTTGTGAGAAATTCACCAAGCTGATGACTGGGAAATTTGAGATGTCAATGATGGGAGAAATGAATTTCTTTCTGGGTCTCCAAGTCAGGCAAACTGACTCCGGAATCTTCATAAATCAGTCCAAATATGCTAGGGATTTGATTCAGAAATTCAGAGTTCAGACCAGCAAAGTCTCACGTATTCCCGTGAACATAAATGAGAAGCTGGACCCTGACAAAGAAGGAGTCTCAATAAATAAGACTGAATATAGGGCACTGATAGGATCCTTATTGTATCTGACTGCTAGTCATCCTGACATCACTTATGCAGTTGGAGTTTTTGCAAGGTATCAGTCTGATCCAAAGAAGAGTCATCTAGAGAGTGCCAAAAAGATACTGAAATACCTGAGAGGTACAGTAAATCTAGGACTTTGGTATCCCTCTGATGACAACCTAGAACTGACTGGCTATTCAGATGCAGATTATGGAGGCTGTAGGCTTGATAGGAAATCAACTACAGGCACATGTCAGTTTCTAGGGAGTAAGCTGATCTCTTGGTTTTCTAAGAAGCAAACCAGTGTTGCAACGTCTACTACTGAGGCTGAGTATATGGCGGCAGGCAGTTGTTGTTCTCAGATCCTTTGGCTGAAACAGCAACTGAGAGACTACCAAGTTGAGGCCACTGAAGTCCCAATTTATTGTGACAACAATAGTGCCATTGCCATATCCCAAAACCCAGTCTTACACACAAGGTGTAAGCATGTAGACATCAGACATCACTTTATCAGAGATCATGTTGAGAAAAAGGACATCAGGATGGAGTGAGTCCCTACTGATAAGCAGAGAGCTGACATACTGACTAAGGCTTTGCCTGAAACCAGATTTGTTGAGCTATCAGTAGAATTAGGACTCCTTGACCCAGGCTTAGGAGATTCAATCTGAATCTCTGATCAGAATGCTCAAGGTCAGGGGGAATGACTAATATGGACTCAGGATGAAGGAATCTCAGAGAGATTGTGAATGGTTGTAGGGGGAACATTCAGTATGAAAAGGATGATCAGTATAGACTAACTAAGATTTAGGACACTGAACTCGGGACTTGTCATCCTGATAGGTCACATGTGGTATCAGTCAGAATACAAATCTGACTGACTGGTATGTTTCCTGATTTTCTTTCAGTCATCAGATCTTGCGTGCATCATCCTTGATACTGTTTGATGTATTGTCAAATCAATTTAATTTGTCATTTAATCCCAGCCATTCATTTAATATTCGGTTATTATTTAATACAAATTATTTGAATTAAATACGGACATGCTCTGACCCGCATTTAATGCACAGTGGGCGGGAACAGTTTTCAATAAAGTTTAGACCCATTACTTTTGAAAATCCGAAGAGCCTCCATGCATCTTGCGCTTTAATCTTAATCGTTGAATCTCATAAGTCACTATTTTTTTAGCCATCCGATTAAAACTGAATTTTAGTATAAATAAGGGAAGTTTGTGCTATTGCAACTTTTATGCACCTAAATCTTTTCTTGATATATTTCTCTCTGTGAATCGACCTTCTTCATTCTTCACATTATATCCATGGCTTCTCCTTCCGTAGATTCATTCTTTGGAAATCTTTTTCATCTAAGAAATGAAATTCACTGGGAACCATATGGAGATTTTACCTCTAATCATTCTGATATACTCCCTGTAAAGGAGCTTTTCAATAATGCAAGTCTCCTTCTTTTCATCACTGCCAGACCCCAGAGACTGCACCCCAGACTTGTTGCTGCATTCTATCTTAAAATGGCGCAGAACAAGGACTCCCAGGAGTGGGAGACATGCATTCCCCTAACTTCTTGTGTGAAGGGGAAAGATGGTGACGAAGAGATGACCAGGAGGTGGGTCACTCTCAATCTGAGGCAGAAGATTAAGGAGGTTTTTCATCTTCCGCATTCTGGTCGAAGCCCTGTTGATTTTGGGTATGGGACTGAGAAGGATTACCTCCAGTCACTCTACGATGGTGATGTGGTCTTGAAGTCGGGCCTGAATAAATCTGTGCTGAGGACAGAGAATCGTCATTTCTTTGACCTAACAAGTCAGGGCGTGATGGGGATTGCAGGAGGGCTGGAGCAGATCTCGCGGCCAAAACTGTATACAATGATGGCAATCTCTGACGCCTCAGTGCATAACTTTAACTGGGAGGATTACTTCCTCCAATTGCTGGTAGCTGAGACCAATAAGATCAAATACTCGCCGGAGGGTCAGGCGACATTTGAGGTCAAAATGCACTTTGGCACCAAGATTTCTCTGATCTTGGAGACCCTGGATCTCGGTGATGTGGATCAGGCCCAATCACTCGAGATTCCAGCGAAGATCGATCTATTCAGAGCCTAACAGACTCAGAAGAAGAAGGTTCAGGCGAGCACGACTGGGAGAGTCAAGGCTCAGGCGGGCATATCTTTAGAGTCCGATATTGCAAAGCCAGCGGAGGACAAGCCCAAGCGCTCAGGACCTAAGCAACTGAAACTGAAATTCTTATATCCTGGGTCAGGAGAGCGAGAGAAAAAGCTTGTGGAAGAGAAGGTTGCTGAAGAAATGATTCAGCACGCGCATCCGGAGAGGGAATCAGCTCAGGCTGCACTTGAAATCGCCACTATCTCTGCCATTCTGGATGTTGCATCCACTGATCCTAACCCACTGCTTCTTGACTTTGCTTCAACTTATCAGGGTATGGTGGCCCCCTCGGGTGAGGATCAGGGGGAACCAGTTCAGAAGGAGGTTTCTGAAGGAGTTCAGGGTGAAGCTCCGTGGCCATTCCCTGCGCCTGACGAGAACACATTGACAGACTTTGAGATAGTGGCAAGGGGAGCGGCTGCTGAAATGGTGGAGAGAAGGTTTCCTGACCTCTCAGATGCTCAGAAGGAAGCAGTTGTGCAGCTTCACACCTTTGCTATGATCCGGAACGCCACATGGCCTGAACTCAGTCAGCTCGGAGAGTTGAGAGGATTGGACAATATTGTTGAATCAGAAGTTGCCCTATTTGATCATTTTGATGTTAATTCTCTACATCACCTGATCATGATGGCAGACTTTATCAGAACTGTCCGTAGCATTTATCCTGAGCCTGAGCCTCAGAGAGTTGAAGTGGAGAAGGATGTGGAGAAGGAAGCTGAGAAGGAGATGATTGAGATTGCTGATGATGATCAGCAAGGTGGCACTGAAGGGGTCAGTGCACCGGCCGATGAAGCAATCCTGGGACCCGGGACTGTGGAGGCTTCAGGAGAGGGTCCACCAGGTCTGGTCCGAGTCAGAGGAAAATGGATCACCCCCGAGGCACTATATGTTCAGAACTCCTCACGAGCTCTTGCCAATCTTCACAGAAGGGTAATCCTCATCGAGAGAAAAACTAGTAGGGTTGGTTCAAATTTTGAAGTGCTGAACAAGAAGATGAATAGACTGGATCATGACCTGAATGATATGGGATCTGACATGAATGCTGCCATTGATCTTCCTGGAGAAGTCAGAACTCAACACTCAATAGATCTCACTGTTATCTCTGAGCAAGCAAAAGGGGCCATTCTGATGCGCAAACTCAGCAGGAGAACAAGCTTGCCACTTTTCTTGATCAACAACTGCCTGAAAGAATTGATCAACTGGTTGATGAAAAGTTGGCCAAGCTGAAGGCTGAACTGAAGGATGAGCTGCTGAGTGAGATGTCTGCACAGGAGAAGGCTGAAATTGCCTCTGCCCTAGACAACAGAATGGAGAACTTCGAAGGTCGACTGAAGGCTGCACACAATTCAGCCATTGATAAGCTCAGTGTCGGCCTAAGAGGGATGGCAGGGCAGATTGGGCAACTGCAGGGCAAGCAGACTGAGATGGACAGTCAGTTCACATTGTTGGCGGAGTCAGTAAATGAAGTTGTCAAGCGAATTAATGACAATGATGCCAAAAAAGGGGAAGAAGCAAATTGCCACTACTGGTAAAGCCAAGAAGAAGAACTTCCCCCCTGAACTGAAAGCGGCGGATAGAAAAAGGACAAGGTCCGTCGCTGCCATCGAAGCCGCTGAAGGTTCAGAGCCGAAGAGTTTGAGGCCCTCTGAGGATCTTGCTCTGGAACCTTTGTATAAGGAGATGGAGGAACAGATGAATCCGGGGTTGACCACTCAGGAAAAGATGGTGATGACTGAGGCGGAGAAGATAGCGAAGATGAAGGAGATTTCGCTGCTCAGTCAGATCCAACGGCTAAAAGAGTCCAATGAGTACCTGACTTCACAGGTTCAGAAGAAGAAATTTTTACCTTCTGGATCTCGAACAAAGACTCAGAGGAAGTTAGTGGTCAGTCCAGATCAAGGTCCCCCTCCTCTCCAGTTCGTAGAGGATTTCATTCCGATAGAGTTGTTGGAGGTATGGATTCCGATCCGAAATGGGTGGGCTTACCTATTCTATGTGGTGGGGTTATGGGACGATCAAACTGAAGAAAAAGACGTCATACTCCATCACTAGATGGCACTGGAGCATCCGGATCTATGGGCTGAAATAATCAGACATGCTGACACAGAAGGTGTAGAGATTGCTCCTCCAGAATTCATTAAGTATCCTCCTCCACTCTTCAGGAACTCCAAGCAACTGGACCGGAAAGCAATATCAGAAAAAGTCGTCAGAGTAGGACGCGCTGCCGGGGCCGTTGGTGATCGGAACAGGATGAAGCAGGTCCTGAACCGAGTCTTGGAGATGTATGAAATTCCTCTAGCAGCTTGGAATAAGGATGAAGAATAGATCAGGAAATAGTTATTCAGGAATTGTAATAGCTTCAGGAAAATTGTAACTCTTATATCAATCAATGAAGTTATTTATTTTTCCTGAGTACAACTTCTTGTTGACTCCTGAATTTACTTTTCTGAATCCTTATCAAGAACTGTACTAACCCATTCCTTGTTTTCATCTTATAGACTAAGTACCTAGTTTGTCAGGTGGTACTGAGTTGTTCTCACTGACTAAGTCAGTTGATTGTATAAATGAATGCTTAAGGGTTTTAGCATCAACAAAAAGGGGGAAATTGTTGGGACAATCTGAGTATTTTGATTAGATCCCAAAACCCCTGATGAATCTGCCTAAGTATAGTTGTTCAGGATCAAATAGTTCAGGATAGTTAGGTTAGGAATTCAGTACAGGAGGAACTTGCTGAAGACTGAAGAATATTAGAGTCGACCCAATTTACTGAAGTCTGAAGTATAATCCATCCTGAAGGAGTCAGTCAGTCTTCCTGAAGATTGCCTGGTCTGAAGCTGAAGATCGAAGCCTGTTAATCAGTCCTGAAGTCAATCCTGAAGTACCGTTGGCTGATGTTTCTACTGAGGACACTAAGCATACTCAGGACAGATCTTAGTCAGTAAAGAGTAAGTTTAATCTATCAGGCTGTGCTGAATGCACTTAAGACCTGACTTAGGCCTTGGTTCCGTTTATCTGAACCATGTAAGTCTAAAGCAAAAAGGTTACACATACTGGGCTGAATAATCTATCAGGCTGTGCTGAATGCACATAAGACCTGACTCGGGCATTAGTTCAGATCACCTGAACCATGTAAGTCCAAGGCAAAAAGGTTATTTATGCTATGGGACAAGAGACAAAGAGAATGTCAGTAAGACTCCAATGAAGACAAACATTCAGACTGAGTTATTAACAAGAGACTCAGAGTATTGAATGTACGAGGAAGGACAAATGTCTAAAAGTCAACTAGCCGTTAGAACGGAGAGCCAATGATCTTTCGACACTTATGTACGGAGTCTGCGCAGCATTTAATGCGGCATTTAATGCGTCTCAGAGTTGCAGGCGATGGGACAAACTTGCCAGAATAAGCATGGCGGTTAGGTCAAATAGTATTTCTATCCTGCAACCACCCCAAAATAGGAAAGATTTGATTTGATCTCCTCCAACGGATCTATTTTGAATCTTACCTATAAATATGGAGAGTCTTGCACCCATTCAAGGCTAACCGGAAATTTCCAAGAGAAAACTCTCAAAAATACAAGCTCTCAAAGCATACTATAAACAACACTCTGCAATTAAATTTCCCTAGTGTTGTAGTAGGATTCACTCTATATTTGCTTAGATCGATAGCTCTAATATTTAGCATTGTTTTGTATTGCTAGAGCTATCTTAGTTGGAAACCAGAATACCAAACCACTCAGTGTTGGGACAATCTGAGTATTTTGATTAGATACCAAAACCCCTGATGAATTTGCCTAAGTATAGCTGTTCAGGATAAAATAGCTCCCAGTGCTCCAGTCAGCAGGGGGTCAGGACGAGGTTGTCCTTTGGTGAAAGCGCTATGTTTTGTTGCTTCATGAGTGATCAGGAACCTACAAGCATAGAAGAAGTTCTAGCTGATCCCAACTGGATCCTAGCCATGCAGGATGAGCTCAATCAGTTTGAGCGGAATCAGGTTTGGGAGTTAGTTGAAAGACCTAGGCGTCAACATGTTATTGGCACCAAGTGGGTTTTTAAGAACAAGTGAGATGAGAAGAATGTTGTTGTCAGAAATAAGGCCAGGCTAGTAGCGAAAGGTTACTCTCAAGCCGAGGGTATCGACTATGATGAGACCTTTGCTCCAGTCGCAAGATTAGAAGAATCTGATTGTTTCTGGCTTATGCAACATTCAGGAAATTCAAAGAGTATCAGATGGACGTAAAGAGTGCTTTTCTGAATGGTGTACTGAATGAAGAGGTGTATGTTGAGCAACCTCCTGGATTTGAAGTTGGTAATAAAGTATACCACCTGAAGAAAGCTCTTTATGGCCTGAAGCAAGCTCCGAGAGCTTGGTATGATACACTATCCCAATTCCTGATAGACCACGGGTTCGTGAAAGGAACAGTGGACAGGACCCTCTTCCGGATCACCGAAGGGGAAGACATTCTCTTGGTTCAGATTTATGTGGATGACATAATATTTGGATCTCCTAATCTGAAGCTTTGTGAGAAATTTTCCAAGCTGATGACTGGGAAATTTGAGATGTCAATGATGGGAGAAATGAATTTCTTTCTGGGTCTCCAAGTCAGGCAAACTGACTCCTGAATTTTCATTAACCAGTCCAAGTATGCGAGGGACTTGATTAAGAAATTTGGAGTTCAGTCCAGCAGAGTCTCACGCATTCCCATGAACACAAATGAGAAGCTGGATCCTGACAAAGAAGGAGTCTCAGTAAATCAGACTGAATATAGGGCACTGATAGGATCTTTATTATATCTGACTGCTAGTCGTCCTGACATCACCTATACAGTTGGAGTTTGTGCAAGGTATCAGTCTGATCCAAAGAAGAGTCATCTAGAGAGTGCCAAAAAGATTCTGAAATACCTGAGAGGTACAGTCAACTTAGGACTTTGGTATCCCTCTGATGACAACCTAGAACTGACTGGCTATTCAGATGCTGATTATGGAGGCTGTAGACTTGATAGGAAATCAACTACAGGCACATGTCAGTTTCTAGGGAGTAAACTGATCTCTTGGTTTTCTAAAAAGCAAACCAGTGTTGCAACGTCTACTACTGAGGCTGAGTATATGGCGGCAGGCAGTTGTTGTTCTCAGATTCTTTGGCTGAAACAACAACTGTGAGACTACCAAATAGAGGCCACTGAAGTCCCAATTTATTGTGACAATAATAGTGTCATTGCCATATCCCAAAACCCAGTCTTACACACAAGGTGTAAGCATGTAGACATCAGGCATCACTTTATCAGAGATCATGTTGAGAAGAAGGACATCAGGATGGAGAGAGTCCCTACTGAAAAACAGAGAGCTGATATCCTGACTAAGGCTTTGCCTGAAACCAGGTTTGTTGAGTTATCAGTAGAGTTAGGACTCTTTGACCCAGGCTTAGGTGATTCAATCTGAATCTCTGATAAGAATGCACAAGGTCAGGAGGAATAACTCATATGGACTCAGGGTGAAGGAATCCCAGAGAGAATGTGAATGGTTGTAGGGGGAACATTCAGTATAAAATGGATGATCAGTATAGACTGACTAAGATTCAGGACACAGAATTCAGGGCTTGTCACCCTGATAGTGCAATAAGTGGTATCAGTCAGAATACATATCTGACTGACTGGTATGTTTCCTGATTTTTATCTAGTCATCTGATATAGCGTGCATTATCCTTTTACTGTTTGCTGTATTGTCAAATCAATTTAATTTGCCAAATGATCCCAGCTATTCGTTTTAATATTCGGTTATTATTTAATTCAATTTATTTGAATTAAATACGGACCTGCTCTAATGTGCATTTAATGCACTGTGGGCGGGAACAGTTTTTGATAAAATTTGACCAATTACTTTTGAAAAACCGAAGAGTCAAATGCTTTTCACTGCTCAATCTTGTTCATTGAATCTCATAGGTCACTATTTTCTAAGCCGTCCGATTAAAACCGAATTTTTCTATAAATAAGAGAAGATCGTGTTGTTAAAACTTTTATGCACCCAATATTTTCTTAACTTACTTTCTCTAAAAACCCGATTCTCTTCAATTCTTTCAAATTTTCCATGGCTTCACCTTCTGCCGATACCTTCTTTGGAAATCTTTTCCATTTAAGGAACGAAATACATTATGAGCCCTATGGGGATTTTTCTTCCAATAACCCCGACATTTTGCCTGTACGAGAACTTTTTGGTAATGCAGGTCTTCTGCAGTTCATTACTGCAAAGCCTCAGAGACTCCACCCACGACTTATTGCTGCCTTCTACCTGAAGATGGCGCAAAACAAGGACTCCCAGGAGTGGGAAACTTGTATTCCCTTGACCACCTGTAAAAAGGGAAAGGATGGTGAGGAGGAGATGATCAGGAGGTGGGTCACTCTCAACATCCGGGAGAAGATTAAGGAGGTTTATAATCTTCCCAATACAGGACGAAGCCCAGTGGATTATGGGTTTGGGAATGAGAAGGATTTTCTCCAGTCCCTGTGCGATGGGGATGTCGTCCTGAAATCTGGCCTGAATAAATCAGTCTTGAGGACTGAAAACCGTCACTTCTTCGACCTGACAAGTCAGGGAGTGATGGGGATTGCTGGAGGATTGGAGCAGATCTCCAGACCGAAGCTATACACGATGATGGCTATCTCTGACGCCTCTCTGCACAATTTTGACTGGGAGGGTTACTTCCTCCAAATGCTGGTGGCTGAGACCAGCAAAATCAAGTACTCGCCAGAGGGGCAGGCGACTTTTGAGGCCAAGATGCACTTCGGCACCAAGATCTCTATGCTCTTGGAGACCCTGGATCTCGGTGATGTGGATCAGGCCCAATCACTCGAGATTCCAGCGAAAATCCATCTCTTCAGAGCTTATTCCGATGATGCTGGCACAAGGAGAAGGACTCGGACTCAGAAGAAGAAGGCCCAGGCGAGCATGACTGGAAGAGTCCAGGCTCAGGCAGGCAAGTCTTCCGAGTCTGATACAGCAAAGCCAACGGAGGATAAATCTAAGCCCTCCAGACCCAAGCAACAAAAGCTGAAATTTCTCTACTCAGGGTCAGCAGAGCGAGAGAAGAAACTCGTGGAAGAGCGAGAGAAGAAGCTTATGGAAGAGCAAGCTGCTGAAGCTGTTCAGCATGCAACTCCGGAGAAGGAACCAGCTCAGGCGCAGGCTTTTCTTGAAATTGCTCCGATTACATCTGTTCCGGAGGTTGCATCCCCTGATCCCAACCAACTGATTCTTAACATTGCTGAAACTTGAGCAAGAGGCTGCTGAATCAGTTCAGGCTGAAACACCATGGCCTTTCCCTGCGCCCGATGTGAATATTCTCTCATATTTTGAGATAGTTGCAAGGGGAGAGGCAGCTGAGATGGTGGAGAGAAGATTCCCAGATCTCACTGAGGCTCAGAAGGAGGCAGTTGTGCAACTCCGCACTTTTGCCATGATCAGAAATGCTACTTGGTCTGAGCTCAGCCAGCTAGGAGAGTCCAGAGGATGGGACTGCATTGCGGATTAGAAGCCGCCCTCTTTGTTCATTTTGATGTAAACTCTCTACATCATCTGATCAGGATGGTGGATTTTATCAGAACAGTCCGCAGAACGTATCCTAAGCCTGAGACTCAGAAAGCTGAAGAAAGGGGAGAGGAGAAGGAAGCTGAAATGGAGGTGGTGATAATTGCTGATGACGATCAGCAAGGTGGCACTGAGGGAGTCAGTGCACCGGCCGAAGAAGCAATCCAGGGACCCGGGATTGCGGAGGCTTCAGGAGAGGGTCCACCAGGCATGGTCCGAGTCAGAGGCAATTGGATTACACCCGAAGCAATTTATCTTCAGAATTCCACACGAGCTCTTGGCAATCTGCACAGGAGAGTCATCCTCGTTGAGCGAAAATCTAGTAGGGTTAGTTCAAATTCTGAATTGCTGAACAAGAAAGTGAACAGACTGGACCGTGACCTGAATGATATGGCCACTGATATGCATGCAGCGATTGATCTCCTTGGGGAAGCTCGAACTGGAATCAATGTAGAACTCACTGTCATTTCAGAGCAAGCCAAGGATGTTATTCAGAACTGCAATCAGATGATTTCAGATGTGCAGACTCGGCAGGAGACTAAGCTTGCCAATTTTCTGGATCAACAACTGTCTGAAAAGGTTGATCAACTGGTTGATGAGAAGTTGGTCAAGCTAAAAGCTGAACTAAAGGAGGACCTGCTGATGGAGTTGTCTGCATAGGAGAAGGAGAAAATTACATCTGCCCTAGACACAAGAATGGAAAACTTCGAGGGTCGACTGAAGGCTGCACACAATTCAGCCATTGATCAGCTCAGTATCGGCCTGAGAGGAATGGCAGGGCAGATTGGGCAATTGCAGGTGAAGCAGACTGAGATGGACAGTCAGTTCAATCTTTTGGCGGAGTCAGTGGATGAAGTTGTCAAACGTATTAATGACGATGATGCCAAAAAGGGGGAAGAAGGGAAAAAGCAAATTGCCAATACTGGTAAAGCTAAGAAGAAAAACTTTCCCCTTGAACTGAAGGCTGCGGATAGAAAGAGGACTAGATCCGTAGCCGCCATCGAAACTGTTGAAGGCTCAAATTCGAAGAAGTTGAGACCCTCTGAAGATCCGGCTCTTGAGCCGTTATATAAGGAGATGGAGGAACAAATAATGCCATCTGGGCTGACCACTCAGAAGAAATTGGTGATGACTGAAGCTGAAAAGATAGCAAAAATGAAAGAAATTTCGCTGCTCAGTCAGATCCAGCGCCTAAAAGAGTCCAATGAGTATCTGACTTCTTAGGTCCAGAAGAAGAAATCTGGATCTCGGATGAAGACTCAGAGGAAGATTGTGGTCAGTCCAGATCAAAGTCATCCTCCATTGAAGTTTGTTGAAGACTTCATTCTGATTGAGATGCTGGAGGTATGGATTCCGATCCGGAATAGGTGGGCATACTTATTCTACATGGTGGGGTTATGGGACGATCTGACTGAAGGAAAAGACGTCATACTCCATCACAGGATGGCACAGGAGCATCCTGATCTCTGGGCTGAAATCATCAGACATGCTGACACTGAAGGTGTAGAGATCGCTCCTCCGGAATTCATCAAGTACCCTCCTCCACTCTTTAGGAATTCTAAGCAGCTGGACCGGAAAGCAATTTCTGAAGAAGTCGTCAGAGTAGGACAAGCTGCCGGGGCAATGCTGATCGGAACAAGATGAAGCAGGTCCTGAACCAAGTACTGAAGATGTACGAGATTCCACTGACTGCTTGGAATAAGGATGAAGACTAGATCAGGAGCTAGTTATTCAGGAATTTTATAATAGCTTCAGGATACTTGTATTTTCTTATCAATCAATGAAGTTATTTATTTTTCCTGAGTACAACTTCTTGTTGACTCCTGAATTTACTTTTCTGAATCCTTATCAAGAACTGTACTAACCCATTCCTTATTTTCATCTTATAGACTAAGTACCTAGTTTGTCAGGTGGTACTGAGTTATTTTCACTGACTAAGTCAGTTGATTGTATAGATGAATAGGAATTTGCTTAAGGGTTTTGGCATCATCAAAAAGGGGGAAATTGTTGGGACAATCTGAGTATTTTGATTAGATCCCAAAACCCCTGATGAATTTGCCTAAGTATAGCTGTTCAGGATAAAATAGTTCAGGATAGTTAGGTTAGAGATTCAGTACAGGAGGACCATGCTGAAGACTGAAGAATATTGGAGTCGACCCAATTTACTGAAGTCTGAAGTGTAAACCATCCTGAAGGAGTCAGTCAGTCTCGCTGAAGATTGTATGTTCTGAAGCTGAAGATCGAAGCCTGCTGAGTCATCCTGAAGTCAATCCTGAAGTACCATTGGCTGATGTTTCTACTGAGTACACTAAGCATACTCAGGACAGAAGTCAGCCAGTGAAGAGTAAGTGTCACCTATCAGGCTGTGCTGAATGCACATAGGACCTGACTTAGGCCTTGGTTCAGTTCACCTGAATCCTGTAAGTCCGAAGCAAAAAGGTAACACATACTGAGCTGAATAACCTATCAGGCTGTGCTGAATGCACATAGGTCCTGACTCAGGCTGTGGTTCAGATCACCTGAATCATGTAAGTCCAAAGCAAAAGGTTATTTATGCTATGGGACAAGAGACAAAAAGAATGTCAGTAAGACTCCATTAAGACACACGTTCAGACTGAGTTATTAACAAGAGACTCAGAGCATTGAATGTACGAGGAAGGACAAATGTCTGAAGATCAACTAGCCGTTATAGCGGAGAGCCAATGATCTTTCGACACGCATGCACGGAGTCTGCGCAGTATTTAATGCGTCTCAAAAAGTTGCAGGTGATGTGACAACTTGCCAGAATAAGCATGGCGGGTAGGTCGAACAGTATTTCTAGCCTGCAATCTACCTAAAATAGGAAAGATTTGATTTGATCTCCTCCAACGGATCTATTTTGAATCTTGCCTATAAATTTGGAGAACCTTGCACCCATTCAAGGTTAACGGGAAATTTCCAAGAGAAAACTCTCAAGAATCCAAGAACACAAAGCATATCATAAACAACACTCTGCAATTAAATTTCCCTAGTGTTGTAGTAGGATTCACTCTGTATTTTCTTAGATCGATAGCTCTATTATTTAGCATTGTTTTGTATTGCTAAAGCTATCTTAGTTGGAAACCAGAATACCAAACCACTCAAGGTGTGAGATCGGTTGGTTAGAAGGACTGGGACTTGTAAAACGCCCAGGGGTCAGTTCCTAAGAGAGGAAGTTGGCTACTCGTGTCCCTTGGCACGTAAAACCCAAGTACCTATCCTCAGGGTTTTGAGGATAGCTTCCTGTTAAATCAGGTCATGGACGTAGGAGTTGGTTATCTCCGAACCACGTTAAAAAGTCCCCTGTGTGCTGATTTACTGTTCTGTTCAGGATCATAACTGTCATCATATTAAACTGAACATACTGCATTGTTCTTAACCTCAGGACTGAATCAATCATCCTGAATCTGAATACTGTGCACTCAGCCTTAACTACCAATTTACTAAGCAACTCAGAGAAAACGTTTTCAGAAACTAAAACGAGTAGAATCTAAGGGCTCACTTTCCGCACGTACTCTGGCTCACTGAGATAGTGGTCCAACTGACTCGCTTCCGAGCAGTCAGTAGGTTTGTTATCTCTACTGAGCCTCCGAGCACATTACTCACACTCAGTTTATCTGACTCGTTACTGAACCATCCCTGCTGCCCCTGTGGACCTTCAGCGTACTGAGTACTTCAGGGAATCCTGACTGAGTGCGTTAGAGCATTTTTCTGAGTCTTTCAGAAAAATCTGACATCAGTGTATTCCCCCCCCCATACACTGATTTAACTCGTTTCGGGACTAACACTCAGGGTTTAAGATTGGTTGGTTAGAAGGACTGGGACTTGTAAAACGTCTAGGGGTCAGTTCCTAAGAGAGAAAGTTGGCTATTCGTGTCCCTTGGCACATAAAAACCAAGTACCTATCCTCAGGGTTTTGAGGATAGCTTCCTGTTAAATCAGGTCGTGGACGTAGGAGTTGGTTATCTCCGTACCACGTTAAAAAGTCCCCTGTGTGCTGATTTACTATTCTGTCCAGGATCATAACTGTCATCATAATAAACTGAACATTCTGCATTGTTTTTATCTTCAGGACTGAATCAATCATCCTGAATATTAATACTGTGCACTCAGCCTTAACCACCAGTCTACTAAGCAAGTTCAGAGAAAATGTTTTCAGAAACTAAAACGAGTAGAACCTAAGGGCTCACTTTCCGCACGTACTCTAGCTCACTGAGATAGTAGTCCAACTGACCTGCTTCCTAGCAGTCAGTAGGTTTGTTATCTCTACTGAGCTTCCAGGCACTTTACTCACACTCAGTTTATCTGACTCGTTACTGAATTGTCCCTGCTGTCCCTGTGGACCTTCAGCATACTGAGTAATTCAGGAAATCCTGACTGAGAGTGTAAGAGCATTTTTCTGAGTCTTTCAGAAAATTCTGACATCAGTGTATTCCCCCCCCCATACACTGATTGTACTCGTTTCGGGACCAACACTCGCTGATTGAGACTCGTGACACTGATCGGTTTCTAGTTCAGGAACAGCGGGAGATTGAGCGAATAGCTCTCAGTGGGATGTTAGAGGCTGAGTGGCAAGCACGCCTTAGTGCTGAGCAAACTACTCGAAGCCTTGAACAAACCTCAAGAGAGGCTGCTGATCAACAGCTGGTGCTTCAATACACCACTGAAATTGAGGCCCTAAAAAAACACAATGCACACCTTGAGAAAAAGTTGGAGAAGTTACACAAATCTTCCCTAGTGGTTGATGAGTTAACAGTTATCTCTCAGCATACCGATGGTGCTAAAGTATGGTTGGGCTATGATAGCTCTAAGAACCCTAAGGGCAAGAAAAAAAGAGCTGCTTTAAGGAGCAACTCTCAGAAAAAGGTGTTTATCCCTGCCCAAATTGGTGACAAGGGCACAAGTGATGCTCACCAGGACAAAGGCAAAGGGAAGGAGAAAGTACCCGCTGAACCTGTCAGGCAACAGGCTGACGGACCAAGGCTACAACCTAAGGGAAAGGCCAAGGTTCCTCACCAGGAGCCGAGGAAGACAGACCAAGGGAACTCCAAGGCTCAGCCTAGGAACCCTCAGTCTGCAAGGAATTCTGCCCCAAGTACTTCTCATGCTAAGCCTCAGAATACTCAGGGTGGTGGGAATTTAGGCCAGAGGAGGCCTCAGCTAAGGTCAAGGGATACTGAGGTCCAGAAGCCTCAGACAGGGCACAGGGCCCATCAGGGACGTCCCAATCCTCCTCGGAGAGGCACCCATCAGGTGGCCCCTTAAGGGCAACGGAGACCTGACTCCGATAACACTCAGGTCAGACCTCGTGTGCCTAGAGGTCAAGCTCGAGTAACTCCTTCTCAGGACAAACCTCATCCCGATGCACCCAGGCCAATGAGGAATAGGAGGCCAGCCCCCCAAGAAGAAATCCAGGGCTTCTGAACCTCAGGCTGACACCCATACACCCTCAACTTCCAAGGCACCTAGGACAGTGTATGTTGATGTTTCATGGAGACAAGTTTACACTTCTAATGCCATCAGAATTGTTAAACAAATCTGGATCCCGAAGGGTATGGCTGACACTGTAGGACCCAATACTAGATGGGTACCTGAGGCCTGATTCTTTTTAGGTCGCTGCAGGCTACAAGAAAAAGAGGGAGGATTTGAAGAAGGATTGGTACCTGGACTCAGGCTGCTCCAGCCACATGACTGGATTTCGTGATCTCCTTCAGGACTACGTAGCTCAGGATGGCCCGCAGGTTACCTTTGGTGACAACTCTAAGGGTTTCACCAGAGGGTTTGGTACTCTAGTTGTTGGTTCTGTTAAAGTGCTTAATGTATCCTATGTTGAGGGTCTTAGATAACCTGCTATCTGTCAGTTAGCTTTGTGACCGTGGATTTAGTGAAGAATTTACCTCGAATATATGCATTGTGAAAGACAAATCTACACTGCGGGTTCTTATTACAGGTGTCAGGAGAGGCAACATTTATTTTGCTGACTTTCAGAGCAACTCTCTTGTAACTTGTTTGGTCGCTAAGAGTTCCTCTAAACTCAGTTGGCTCTGGCATAAGCGCCTGAGTCACTTAAACTTCAAGATTATTAAAAAAAAATCTCGACTTTCTCTTGTAGAGGGTCTACCTAATGAAGTTTTTAGCAAAGACTACGTGTGCGGAGCATGTCAGGAAGGCAAGCAAATCAAAGCTTCATTCAAGGAAAAAGATGTCTTCTCAACTGACAGAGTGATTCAACTCCTGTACATGGATCTCTTTGGTCTTATTACTCCTGTCAGCATGAATGGTAGGAAATATACCCTTGTTGTTGTTGATGATTATTCCAGGTACACATGGGTGATTTTCTTGCTGAACAAGAAGGAGACGCAGGTCAAGCTTCCAGAGTTACTCAAGAAATTGAGTACTGAACAGGGTCAGAGCATCGTCAGGATCAGATCAGATCAGGGAACGGAGTTTATTAACTCTTATATAACTGATTTTTGTACTGACCTTGGTATTGATCATGAGACTTCTGTAGCTAGGACTCCACAGTAGAACGGAGTAGCTGAGAGAAGGAACCAGACCCTGAAGGAAGCTACCCGGACCATGTTGGCTGAGTCATGACTGGCCATGAAGTGCTGGGCTAAAGCAATCAACACTGCTTGCTACACTCAAAACCGATCTATGCTGAACAAACAACATGCTCAGACACCCTATGAAACGTGGAATAAGAGGAAGCCTCACATCTTCTATTTCCATATCTTTGGGTGTAAGTGATTAGGGTCATAATTGCATGTTTCTGCATCCATTTCTATATGGTTTTGATGTGCTTATGTTCATATTTGATCCTAAATTGCTATACTTTGTGCATTTAACCCTTATTGGCTAGAAAGTTGTGTTTTGTAGTGAAAACGAGCAAAACCGAAAAAAGATGAGCAAGTTCGTAAAAGTTCAGAAATTGTGAGTTCATCCAATGGAAGCAAATTATATACCATGTCGAAGAGTTCGAAGAGAGGGTCGCAAGGAAGGTATGTGTTTGGGGAAGATATCCTACATGTTTCCTTGATTTTGAAGCTTTGAGATTAGAGTTAGATGGGGAGGATGACAAATATTCTTGGCCATTTAGCTAACATTGGTGCGTCCGTCTAGGGGACGTTAAATCCAAGCGCTAGGTGGAAGGCAACCCACCCTTATATCCTTTTTGTATCCTTTGTTAGTTAGATTTTTGTTTTGTTTTCATGATTTTGGATTAGGAAGTAAGTTGTGATATTTTCACTCTTGATTTTTACTTGTGCTTAATTGGTAGTTTGGGGGAGTTTATATTGAGATGGTAGGATTGGTGTTGGATAGTGTTGTGTATGATTATATTTGGATGTGTGCTTTAATTTCTTAGCTTATGCCCTATTCATCATTCTTTTCCAAACTTTTAGGATTTATAATCCGAAAAAGTTTGGGGGGTGAGATCATTCTTCATATGGGCTATGTGATTATAATTGTTGATGTTTGTGGTGGTTAAAAAAGGTTTGAAGTGGTGTAGAAAAAATTAAATTTAGAATTGTGGAAAAACAGCCCTGATCGAGCCGTTCATAACTGGCGATCGAGCACTGGTCTACAGGCGATCAAGCAAATCATTTCGACTCGGGCAAAAAATAGGCACTCGGTCGGTAGGCATGGCTCACGTCCGAGCAGCCGCCTTCAGCCGTCCGAGTAGGCTCTGGGCACGTGGTCGAGCACAGCACCCATGGTGAGCAATCTTGACCATTTTTCTTATTTCGGCCACACTTTCTTCCTACACCTTTGTACACCATTTTCCACACACAAACACACATATTTTACACCACATTCTTGCACACACACTCATCCAAAAACACATGAGAAGAGGAGAGGAAATTCTTGGAACTCAAGCTCTACATTTCTACTCTTCACTTCATTCCATAGGTATGTTTTCTATACTCCCTTCTTACTTATGCTTGTTTACTTGCTTCCTTTTCCTCATGTTAGTTTCTTATTTTGTAGATTGCAATTTTGAGCTTATGTGTTGATTCTTATTGTATTGTGCTCTATTTTGTGCGTTGCATGATCTTGTCTCCACTTCTTTGCCAAACTTTTTAGACCCTTGGTCCAAAAAAGTTTGGGGGGTGTGATCGTTTCATCATTCTCATCACAGTGCTATTCTTATGATTGATTCTTAGTGTTTCTATGATGTTTTGGACTATATGCTTAGGATGAGGCCTTGTTTTTCTTGTTAATTTTTGAGATTATTGTTGTCTTGAGTAGTGAATGCATGAGATATGTTTATTGTTGTGTGGATGAGTTTAAAGTCATGATAAGTGTAATGGATTTATCTCTTGATTCTTGTTTTATCTTGGATACTTTTGATTCTATTATTCTTGAAATTTCGATGATATGAGCATTATTGATATGATATGAGTATTGATCACCATTACCCGTGAGATTTGAGCTTTTTATTCCCTTTTCAATCTTGAACAGATGATATTTTTTTTATGTGAGTTCCACACACATACATGTTACTCTAGAACTTCGCTTTAGTCTTATTTGAGGCTACATTAGATAAGGATTTCACATGATATGATTTGAGGCATTTTCTTTGATCTACATTGAGCTACTTTGCCCTTTGAGCTTACCAATGATGTTATAATCCTTTGCTTACCATTTTGTGCCTATAATCCTTTCCTTTGGCTAACCACACTTTAAGCCATTTTCCTTTCTTTTTGGAACTCTCTTGTCCTTATGATTAGTAGAGTGAAAAGAAGGAAGGAAGATTGCTGATACGATGAAGAAATTGGTGCCCAAAGTTGAAAGAAATTCAAGTGTGCATGGATTGATGTGAAAAGAAGGTTCAAAAGCAAGTGCT
The DNA here is from genome assembly GCA_026898435.1 of Prunella vulgaris. Lineage (NCBI taxonomy): Eukaryota > Viridiplantae > Streptophyta > Magnoliopsida > Lamiales > Lamiaceae > Prunella > Prunella vulgaris. The sequence goes on from JAPKLY010000037.1 coordinate 207,067, forward strand.
TGCAAGTAATGAAAAAGGTTGAATTTTGATGAAATTATGGTCAAGTTTGACTCAAGTGTTGTGAGTATGACCACAACTTGTTTAAATGGAAGATTGATTCTTTGAAGTGTGGTTTTGAAAAAGCATGAAGAGTATATGCAAAGTTGCATGAAGAGGTGAATGGTCTCTACTCGATTCCTTCTATGCTTTACTAATCATACTTAGTCACATTATCCATATATTCCTTCCCTACCAAAGAGCCAACACTACAACCTTATGAAAGTCCTCATTGATGTGTGAATGATTTGTCATTTCAAGTGGTGGAGAATGTAGACTTGAGCCAAGCTTATGGTAATATGTGTATGTGGTGTGATGATTGAGTGAGCCTAAACACTTGAGGGTTGAGTTAAACACGTATCTTGTGAGGATCATGACTCATTAACTTGATATTGTGCTAATTTATTTGATTTTGATTGTTAAGTGGATGATATTTTATCTTAGATTTGCTAGATATTGAGTGATGATTATATGGCATTGATCTTGTGCTTGATGCTTCAACGATATAATTATTCCCCTATCTTATCGCTTCGTTGCTCGAGGCCGAGCAACAATCTAGTTTGGGGGTATAATTAGGGTCATAATTGCATGTTTTTACATCCATTTCTATATGGTTTTGATGTGCTTATGTTCATATTTGACCCTAAATTGCTATACTTTGTGCATTTAACGCTTTTTGGCTAGAAAGTTGTGTTTTGTAGTGAAAATGAGCAAATCCGGCAAAAGATGAGCAAGTTCGTAAAAGTTCATAAATTATGAGTTGATCCAATGGAAGCAAATGATTTACCATGTCGAAGAGTTCAAAGAGAGGGTCGTAATGGAAAAAGAATCGAGTCAATCGGAGCTCTAGAACTCAAGATATGAAGGAAACGAGGAAGTCGAGGATCAATCGAACAAAACCAAGCCGGGTTAGTGCACCACCAACCCAGACTCGTGCGACGAACAACTCTGATTCGTGCGAGAAATCCCTGGATCATTCACAAGGGTTCGCACGAATGGGCTCACACGAATACATTCGTGCGGCCACCTGCTCTGGTTCGTGCGAGGCTTCGGTTGGGCACACTTTCGAGGGCTGTTTTGTCTTTTCGCACGTTTAATGAAGGGCATTTTGGACTAAACATTGTGGGCACTATAAATACTTCAAGGATCAGATTCTCAAGGCATCTAGGTCATAATCTTAGTCATAATCTTAGATTAGAGAGAGAGAAAGGTAGTTACTAGTTGGGTTTTAAGATTTCTTCTTACGATTTCATCGATAACTTTTGATCTGCCGCTTGGATCATTGATCCGTTTATTCCTGCATTCTCGTCTCAGCTAGGGCTACATTTCTACCGATTAAATTTTGTTTTCTATTGTTGGATCATTTTCTAGCATTTCAAGGTAACTTGTATTTTTTCCAATTTAATTGTAATAGGTAATATTTCTACTTTCCTTTACAGTTCTTGTATAATGATGATTGTAGCTAGTTCAATTACTCTTTTGTTCACACAATTAGCCATGGGCTAATTCCTTTATGTGTTAGTGTATGATTCCTATGGAGTAATGTTGTGTTAATGTTGATCTTATGAATGATATGAGATGTTGTATGATAAATACTCTAAATTGATGGATTGTATGAATACTTGGAATGCATAATTGATTTAATGGGCCATTAGGGAGTTAGTCTCATATGAGAATTGGGCTATTTTCCTAAATCTTCTTGTTATTTGGCCAATGCATGCTAAGTGTTTGATAAAATTCGTAAGATAGTGAGAATTATGTTTAGTGAATAGAAAGAACAATTAGAGACTCTAATGTGTATCTAGGGAGACCTTTGCATATTAGAGTGTCTTTCCAATTTGTTGTACAATACCTCATTGCATGATTAAGTGAAACCACACCATGTAAAACATAGGATAGTACATTAATACATACTCTCACAACTTGCTCACTTTGCATATCAAGGTGATAGGTAGTTTGCTTTCTTGATACGCTAGTAGACATTAGATACCGATTCCCCTTTATTTGCTTTGTTTGATTTCGAATTGGAACAACAATTGCACCTTACAAATCTCCCATCTCCCTGAGTTCGATAAATAATAAACTTGGTCATCTTGCCACTACGATAACGATCATTTGCACTTCCGTGTAGACACCATTTGGGCAAACATTAAGTGTTTCATCCTGAACAATGGGAAAGACCAGCTGAAAGCCTTTGATAGCAAGTCTGATGAAGGAGTGTTCCAAGGATACTCCTCCATCAGCAAAGCTTTCAGGGTGTACATTTGTCGGACTCTTTGTGTGGAGGAAACACCTCATGTTGTATTTGATGAGACTGCATCAGTGCGTAGAAAACAGGTTCCAGGTCTTGACACTGAGGGGGTTACCAAGAGGGTGACAAGACTGAGCCTGAAGTAAAATCCTGAGTTCAAGGTCATGCTTGTGCATGCTACCATGGGATGGGATGATGATGACGATCAGGATGGACCTCAGGCCAACCCTCAGCAAGCCCCAGCCTCGGAGAATGTTGAGTCTCAAACGGAGGCACAAACTCAACCTGAGGTAAGGACTGTCGTTGATGATGCTTCTACACCTGAGACAATTACTGAGTCCAACTCTGTAGGGGGAAACAATGTCTCTGATATTGGACAACCCTCAGAAAATGACTCAGTGTCCCTTGTTCTTGCTCGTTCCGCTTCTTTGCCTATTATTGAGACTAACGTTTTAGGATCAGGTGAGGGAACGTCAGCAGCTGCTCCCAGTGCTCCAGTCAGCAGGAGGCATTGGCTTTCTGATCACTCATTGGCAGATATCATTGGTGATATCATTGAGGGGGTCAGGACAAGGTTGTTCCATGGCGAGAGTGCTATGTTTTGTTGTTTCATGTCTGATCAGGAGCCTAAGAACATAGAAGAAGCTCTTGCTGACCCCAATTGGATCATAGCCATGCAGGATGAGCTCAATCAGTTTGAGCGAAATCAGGTTTGGGAGTTAGTTGATAGACCTAGGTGTTAACATGTCATTGGCACCAAGTTGGTCTTCAAGAACAAGAGGGATGATAAGAATGTTGTTGTCAGGAACAAGGCCAGACTGGTGGCTAAGGGATACTCTCAGGCCGAAGGGATCGACTATGAAGAGACCTTCGCTCCAATCGCAAGCAGAGAGCTGACATCCTGACTAAGGCTTTGTCTGAAACCAGGTTTATTGAGTTGTCAATAGAGTTAGCACTCCTTGACCCAGGCTTAGAAGATTTAGAATGAATCGTAGTTCAGGAGTGAACAAGGTCAGGGGGAATGACTAACTCAGGATCAGAAGGAATGTATTGTAGAGAGAGGATGAATGGCTGTCAGGGGGAATAGACATTAAGAGAAGATGTTCAGTTTAGGATGATTAAGGATCAGGACACGGAACTCAGGTCCTATCACCCTGATAGGTCATAAGTGGTATCAGTCAGATGACTATATCTGACTGACTGGTACGTTTTCCTAATTTATTTAGTCATCATATCTTGCTTGCATCATCTTTTGATCTTGTCTGCCGTATTGTCAAATCAAAGATTTTTATCTTTCTATCCCAGCTATTCATTTAATATTCAGTTATTATTTAATGCAAATTATTTGAATTAAATACGGACATGCTTTGACGCGCATTTAATGCAAAGTGGGCGGGAGCGGTTTCCAATAAAGTTTTTGAATCATGACTTTGAAAACTGGATCGGCTCAATCCACGTACATGCATTTTTCCGCATTAATCTCAATCGTTGAATTTCTAAGGTTATTTTATCTGAGCCATCTGATTAAACTGAATTTTTAGTATAAATCGAAGAATATATTGTCATTGCTTCCTTTACGCACCCAATATATTTTCTTGCTATTTCTCTATCTCTGCAACTTATATTCTTCCAAGCATTCATCCATGGTGTCTCCATCTGCAAACTCTTTCTTGGATAACCTTTTTCACTTGAGGGAACAGGTGAATTATGAACCAGTGGCGGACTTCTTTTCTAATCATCCAGACATCACTCCTACTAGTGAGATCTTTGAGAATGTTGGGCTTCTCAACTGGGTTACATTGAAGCCGGACAGAGTGTATCCCAGACTTGTTGCTGCCTTCTACTTGAAGATGAAGGTTAACAATTAGGGATAGTGGGAGACGTGTATTCCGACCTTCTTCAATGTGGATGTGAAGGGGGAGACGGTGATTCGAAGAAAGTGGACCACGGTGAATATCCAGAAGCTGATCAAAGAGACGTTCAATCTTCCAAACTCAGGGAAGATGCCCCAGGAGCACAAAGTGGGCCTCGAACAAGATTTCATCAACTCTATGTGTGATGGAGTGGTTTCAGTCAAGGTGAGACTGAACAAGTCAGTGCTCAGGATGTCCGCCCGCCATTTCTTTGACCTAACAAGTCAGAGCGTGATGGGAATTATTGGTGGCTTGGAACAAATCTCCAGGCCAAAGTTGAACATCATGATGGACATCAAGGAAAGCCCAGTCTGATCCTTCAACTGGGAGGAGTACTTTCTTCAACTTCTGGTGGCAGAGTCCAAGAAGATTGAATATTCTCCGGAGGGTTAGGCCACCTTCACGAAGACTGTGCACTTTGGTACTAAGATCTCACTGATTGTGGAGAAGTTGTCAGTGAGCGATATTGATCAATCTCACTCAATCGCTCTTCCAGCACGAGTAACCCTCTTTCGGTCTCTATTCGATGATGCCGGGAAGAAGAAAAAAACCTCGAGGAAGGGTCAGGCGAGCACGACATCTGAAGTCAAGGCCCAGACGAGCAAGCAGGCTCAGGTGAAGGCTCCAGTGAGCAAGTCTGCTGAGGTAAATGCCCCCAAACCAGCTGAAGAAAATGCTGCTAAGTCCTCTGAGACCAAGACGAAGCAAACTCTGATTATCAAGTATAGAAAGACAGCTGAGGCCGAGAAGCCAGACAAGGAGAAGGAGAAAGTAGTTCAGCAAGTGACTCCAGAAAGACACCTTGATCAGACTATTCAAGAGGTGGCCCCTACTACTACAATTCCGAAAATCGCACCTTCAGAACCAGCATTTGTGTATGAACAAGATAGAGCTGATGATGTCATACACCCAGTGGTTGCGGATTGTCTGGACAAGGAGGTCCGTTCTGAAGAAGGTCAGGGGGAACCCGCTGCTAACGTTCTGGAGAAAGGTGATGAAGGTAGGGAGGATGAAGAAATGAAGGAGGATGTGAAGGTTGAAGAGAAGGAAAAGGAGCAGACTGAGGCTCCTTGTAGGTTTCCAGCGCTGGACCAGGAGAGCCTGATAGATTTTGAAATCCTGGCCCGGATTCAGACCTCCGATATGGTAGACAGGCGATTCCTTGATCTTACAGATGTTCAGAGGGAAGAAGTGGTGCAACTCCGCACGTATGCTCTGATCAGACGAGCAACATTTCCTGAGCTCGCCATTCTTGGCGAAAAGAAAGGATGGGATACGCTTGCTGATGAGGAAGCAGCACTCTTTGATGCTTTCGAGGTCAACTCCCTGAACCAGCTTGTCAAAATTCCTGACTTTGGGCAAACAGTTAGGAATATCTATCCTGAGGCTTCTTCCGCTGAGCCTGAAAGGAATGAAAAGGAAGGAATAGAACTGGCGATAGTTCCGATGGCTGATAAAGGAGGTGTTCAGGTTTTCAAAGCAATGAAGGAGGCTGAGAAGGAGAAAAAAATGAGATTGTTGTGATTACTGATTCCGATCAGCAAGGTGTTACTGAAGTGGTCAGTGCACCGGCCGATGACGAACTCCTCGGACCCCGGACTGCTAAGGCTTCAGGAGAGGGTCTGTATGATCTAGTCTGAGTTCCATCAGGAAGGATCCAAAGGCAGAACGTGTTGGTTGCCAATTCCTCAAGAGCTCTGAACAATATTCACAGGCAGGTGATCTTGGTTGAAGCAAAGACTCATCGGATGGGTCTCCTTGCTAACGTGGTCAACAATCGCCTGAAGAAGCTGGATCTGGATCAGGCTTGGATGGATCTCTCCTTGGAATCCATCATGCAGTAGATGTTGCCACTGTCACCGGACAAGCTTCAGAGGCTCTCAAAGCCTGCAAAAAACTTACCTCTGATGCCTTAGCTGAGCAAGATTCGAAGATGACCAAGCTAATTGATCAGAAGATGGAGGAGAGGATGAACCAACTGATCAATGAAAGGCTAACTCAGCTGAAGGAGGAAATGAAGGCTGAAATTCGGAATGAGATTTCAGAGGAGATGAAGCAAGCTCAGGGTGCTCTGGACTCTAAAGTGGATCAACTGAAAACAAAAGTTAGTAATGCGGCTTCTGTGGAGGTGAAGTTAACCTTCGGAGCTCTAGAGTCTCGACTGAAGAAAGAACACCATGAGGCCATCAATGGATTGAGTCTGGACCTGAAGGTGATGTGTGGTCAGGTTGGACAGGTTCGGGGAAAGCAGCATGACATGGCCAATGAGTTCAAGATCCTTGTACAGTCAGTAGAGGAGGTGGTTGGCAAAATCAATACTGATGATGCCAAAAAGGGGGAAGGAGGAAAGCAAATTGGTAAAGGCAAGAAGAAGAACTTCCCCCCTGAATTGAAAGCTGCTAATAGAAAGAGAACCCGAATCAGATCCAAAGAGGCAGAAGCAGTCCTCTGAGGATCCCTCCCTGCAACCACTTTTTGCTGAGATGGAGGAAGCAATGCATCCGGGGTCAACCACCCAGAAAAAGGAAATGACTGAGTCGGAGCTGAAGGTGAAGATGAGGGAGATTTCGCTGCTCAGTCAGATCCAAAGGCTGAAGATATTGCGGAGTACCTGACTTCGCAGATTGAGAAGCAGAAGATAGTTGCTTCAGGACCTCGGATAAAGGCTCTAAGAGAAATGGTGGTTTCTTCGATACAAGGCCCTCCTCAGACGAAGTTGGTTGAGAATTTCATTCCAGTGGAGATGCTGGAGAGTTGGATTCCAATCAGGAATCGGTGGTCGTACTTGGTCTACTTGGTGGGGATTTGGGATAATCTTTAGGATGACAAGGAAGAAATCCTGCACCACTGGATGATGGAGGAGCATTCTGACTTATGGTTTGAAGTAGTCAGGCATGCTGACATTGCAGGCGTCGAGATCGTTCCTCCTGAATGAAGTATCCGCCGCCTCTCCATGGGAAGTCCAAGCAGCTGGATAGGCCAGCCATTCAGGAGGAGGCAGTGAGGATTGGAAGAGTTGTTGGCGCCCTGAATGACCAGAGCAAGATGAATCAGATCATGTTCCGGGTGTTGGACATGTATGAGATTCCTCGCACCAAGTGGAATGCAGATGAAGAGCAGAACTTTAGGAGTTAGTTGTCAGGGAAACCTTTGTAATAGGTTCAGGATCCTTGTACTTGTCTCTGAATATCTAATGAAGTTATTTGTTTTCCTGAGTACAACTTCTTGTTGACTCCTGCATTCTTATCAAGAACTGTACTAACTATTTCCTTGTTTCCATCTTATAGACTAAGTGTCTAGTTTGTCAGGAAGAACTGAGCTATTTCACTGACTTTATCAGTTGATTGTATAGATGGTTAGGAATTTGCTTAAGGGTTTTGGCATCATCAAAAAGGGGGAAATTGTTGGGACAATCTGAGTATTTTGATTAGATCCCAAAACCCCTGATTATTTACCTAAGTACAGTTGTCAGGATTGTCTAGATCAGGATTAGTCAGGTTAGGGATTCAGTTCTGGGGGAACGTGTGGAAGACTGAAGAATATTGGAGTCGAACCAATTGCCTAAGGTCAGATATGCAACTCACCCTGAAGATGTCAGAGTCAGTCTGAAGATTGCCTGAAATGAAGCTAAAGTCCGTAGAACCTGAAGATCCATCCTGAAGACAATCCGGAAGTTTCCACTAACTGATGTTTCTACTGAGTACACTAAGCATGCTCAAGTCAGAACTTAGTCAGTGAAGGGCAATGTATCCTATCAGGCTGAGCTTAATGCTTGAAAGACCTGACTTAGGCCTTGTATCAGTTTATTTGATACATGTAAGTCCAAAGCAAAAAGGTTACATATGCTATGGGACAAGTTGACATTTATGTTAACACCTGAGACAAAGAGAATGTTAGTGAACTCTATTAAAGACAAACATTTATCCTGAGTAAATGACAAGAAACTTGGAGATTTAATGTACGAGGAAGTACAATTTGTTTTCCAAAATCGTGTATGATTTCCACAAAAGTGTACGTGGTCGTTGTTGTCGTGGTAAGTTAACCAAGTTAAATATTGAACACAGGGAAACAATGCGATATCAAGCAAGTATTGAATCTTCACAAAGATAATAGCTAGTGAAAGCAAGAAAAGATTATGATTTCTATCTACTAAATCAACAAGAAATAGTAAATCTAACTGTCACCTCTAGGAAGTGAGCAAGTGTGGAGTGTACATGGAAGTAATCCTACTATAGTTCCTCTAGTGTCCTATCCATCCTAGCATGCAAAAGGTCTCTTGGTGTCTTAGTCAAGCCAACTAGTGTCTAGATCTCTCTAATAACACAAGCTTAAGGGCTCTATTAGGTGTCTAAATCTCTCTACAACTCCCAACACTCTAATTAAGAGGTCTAGGCTAATATGCAATTCTCATTGGTCATACAAGCCAAATATCAAACACTTTGTATGCATAAAGTTCTTATAGCTCAATTCTCATTTCATAGCTAACCATATAAGCACATTCAATCCAATTAAACATCTCAAGCATTCATACAAGTCATTAATAGGAGAACAAATCCATTAAGATTACTAACTCATGCATAGGATTAACAAGAACTAAATTCACTAAAGTATTCATGCAACCATGCAACAAGGAATTAGCCCATGGCTAATAGGAAATTAAAATCAACAATTAACAGTCTAATCATCATGAATATTAACTAATACAAGAGAATTAAAGGAATTCTTACCATATGTGGAGAAATTGAATACAATCTACAAACCTCCAAAATGCTAACTCTTGATCCAAAGCTTGAAAACATAAATCGAACTGTAGAATCGTAGCTAATAACGAGACTAAGCTAATGGAACAAACGGATTAAAGATCCAATGGATGGATCAAAAGTTATTGTAGAGAGAAGTAACCTCTAATCTCTCTCTAAAACTACCTAATGATCTAACTAATGAAAAGCTAATCAAAAGTATGGCCTTGAGAATCTGATCCTTGAGTATTTATAGTGCATCACATGCTTGGTCCATTATAACCCTCATTAAACGCACGAAAGGACAAAAATGCCCTCAAAATTGGTCCTGTCCAGAGGTGCGCTCGGACGTAGCCTTGGTCGCACTCGGATGGCTCTGGTCGATCTGCTCCCTCTTGTGGTCGAGTGCAGGTGACTTAACCTGACCAGGTGAAATGTGCTCGACCGTAGGAAGGCTCTGGCTCGATCTTAAGCTTGGGTGCACTCGATCATAGTTCAACCTCGATGTCCGATTTTCGACTTTTGCATTTTTGATCCCATGGCTCATCCGATCTTCCTAGGGTCTCTAATTGAGTATTATAAACATCTCCATGAGCTCGGATCCCATCATTTCACCTCCTATAATCAGGAATTTCTTGTTTTTGCTCGTTTTCACCTATAAAGCACACTTTCTTGCCAACAAAAGGTCAATAGCACAATTTATATCATATTAGGGTCAAATATGAACATAAACCAATCAAAACCATATAGAAATGGATGCAAAATGATGCAATTATGACCCTAATCACAAGTGTCAGTCGGATAACTAGTCGTTTGTACGGAGAGCCAATCGATGGGCGACGCATGTATGGAGTCTGCGAAGCAATTAATGCAGTATTCAATGCGTCTCAGAGTTGCAGGCAGTGGGATAGAATTTTCCATATTAAGCATAGGAAAAAGGTCAACAAGTACATCTAGCCTGCAACTACCCTAAAATAGGAAGATTTGGGTGGATCTCCTCCAACGGATCTATTTCCAATCTACCTATAAATACTGAGAGTCTTGCACCAATTCAAGGCTAACAGGAAATTTCCAAGTGAAAGCATCTCAAAAATCCAAGCACTGAAAGCATACTTTGAAAAACACTCTGCAATTAAATTTCCCGAGTGTTGTAGGATTCACTATGTATTTTGCTTAGATTGATAGCTCTAATCTTTAGAATTGCTTTGTATTTCTAGGACTATCCTTAGTTGGAATCAGAATACCAAACCCCTCAGGTTGTGAGGAAGGTTGGTTAGGAAGGACTGGGACATGTAAAACACTTCAGGGGCAAAGTTCCTTAGAGAGGAAGGAAGCTACTCGTGTCCCTCGGTACTTAAAAATCAAATTCTGATCCTCAGTGGAAGAGGATCACTTCCTGTTAAATGAGGCCGTGGAAGTAGGAGTGGGTTATCTCTGAAGCACATTAAAAAGCCCTTGTGTGCTAATTTACATTCTTGTTCAGGATCATAATTTTCATCATTATAAACTAAGCATACTTGCATTGGCTTAAAAACGTCAGGAGGAATCAATCATCCTGACCCTTAAAACTGTGCACCAGCCTTAACCACTCTTTTCTAAGCAAAGTCAGAGAAAACATTTTCAGGAATTAAAACGAGTAAAAACTAAGGGCTCACATTCAGCACATACTCTAGCTTACTGAGATAGTAGTCCAACTGACTTACTTCCTAGCGGTCAGTAGGTTTGTTATCTCTACTGAGTTTTCGAGCACAACACTCATACTCAGTCTATCTGACTCCTTACTAATTTGTCCCTGCTGCCCCTGCGGACTGTCAGTCTAGTGAGAAATATCAGGATCTTCCTAACTGAGTGTGTAAGAGTATTTTCTGAGGTTTTTCGGAAAATCTGAGATCAGTGTATTCCCCCCCCATACACTAATTTACTGGTTTAGGGACCAACACCTTCTCAGGCTTACATTGATTATGAGATTCCTATTATTGTTGATGATATTGGTTATAATTATCATCATGCTAAATTGATTAGGGATCAAGAAGATGAGAGGGATGCACTAGTATAAGAGCAAAGAGATGAAAATGAAGAGGAAAATAATGAGAGTGAAGGGGAGGATGATGATGAAGAATATAATTATGATTATGAAGAGATTGAAGCTCTCTATTTTCAAGAAATTTTCAATATTAAGAGTTCTACTAATCCTCTTCATGATAATATTGAGTATGATATTAATCCTCTCATTAATGATATTGATTATGACATTCCTCTTGTTGAAATTGATAGGAATCAAGAACAAGAAGTGGAGGAGAAGGAAGTAGATGATTCAAGAGGAGAAAAGGTGAAGGATCAAGAGGAGGTAGATGAAGGTCCACTCATGGACATGAGCTTCATTGAAGAAAAATAACAAAATGAAGTGGAAGAAGAGCTTCATGGAGAAATGAGTATATCTAAAACCTTAGACACTTCTACTTGTGCTATATTGGATAATGTTGTTATTGTGAATTTGTCTTGCCTCTTGAGTTGATTGATGATAAGATTGAATTGAGAGTCCTCTTGAATATCTTTGATAGTAAGAGATGGGGGTGGATTGGTAAGATGAAAAGAGAGAAAGAATATGCATGTGCTTACAAGTATAAATTGATAAGGAAAGTAGGTGTATGGGGTAGAAATCCTACATGTTTCCTTAGTCCTTATGCTTTGAAATGGTTGTTTGATGGAAAGAATGATATATATCCTTGGCGGTTTAGCTAACATTGGTGTCGTCCGGCTTAGGGACATTAAATACAAACGCTAGATGGGAGGCAACCCATCCTTGAAAATTTTTCTTGCTTATTAGGTTTGCTTTGTAGTTTAGATAGTGTTATTTGTTTTTATTTCCTTCATATGAGGTATTGTGTTCTCTTACCTTGGTTGGTGCATGTGATTTATCCTAGTTTGGGGGTGTTTCCTCTTGGTATATATGGTGATTTCTTGGTTTTGTTGAGCTTACATATGCATTGTTTGGTTCATTGATTCATTGGAAATCCTATTTTCTTCACTTTTTGCCAAACTTTTAGGATTTTTGATCCAAAAAAGTTTGGGGGTGTGTTTGTTTTTTAAATTGTAGATTTACAATGATAATTGATGTGATTTGTGAGCTTGAGAAGGATGTCTTGAGGAGAATTCTCTCTCACTTGGCCAAGAAGGAAATTTTCGTGTAAGTGGCAATTCACTCTCCCATTCTTAATCCCAGCTCAAGGTATGTCTTTTCACTTATCTCTCCCTATTTGTTTCTATTCCTAGGTTTAGTTTGCTTGATTTTAGATTGCTATTTTGAGCTTATTGATTGATTCTTGTTGTATTTTGCTTTGATTGGTGCATTGCATGATCTTTTCTCCATTTTGCAAAACTTTTTAGACTCTAGGTCCAAAAAAGTTTAGGGGGTGTGTTCATTTTGTAAATCTCATTGCAATGTTATGTTTAGGATGATTCTAGTGCTTCTTGATGTCTTGAGATCATATGCCTAGTGGGATGACTTGTTTTGCTTGTTGATATTGCCATATTGTTGCTAGTTGAGAGTTATAGTTGCATTAGATAGTCTTATTGTTGTATGGATGTTGTCGAAAGTTCATGTTAAGTGTAGTGGATTGATCAATTGGTTCACGTTTTGTTTAGATTGTTATTGATTCTGTGATTCTTGATACTTTGATGATTTGACTAATTTTTATATGATATGAGTCTTGATCAACTTTATCCCATGAGGTTTTGAGCCATTTATGCACGTTTCAATCTTGAACGGATAATATTCTTTGATGTGAGTTCCACACTAGTGCATTATACTCTAGAACTTGGCTTTGGTATTATTCAAGACTACATTAGATGAAGAGTTCACATGATATGATTTGAGGCCATTTTTTTATCTACATTGAGTCATTTAGCCTCCATGAGCCTACCAATGATATTATGATCCATTGTTTGCCATTTTGTGCCTATAAACCTTTCCTTTGGCTAACCACACTTTAAGTCATTCATCCTTCCTTTTTGGAACTCTCTTATCCCTATGATTAGTAGAGTGAAAAGAAGGAAGGAAGATTGGTGATATGATGAAGATTATGGTGGCAAAAGTGGAAAGAAATTGTGATTGAATGGAAATCCAAAGCAAAAGAAAGGTTCAAGAGCAAGTTCTAGCAAAGCTAGAGAAAAGCTATAAAAAAAGGTTGAATTCAAAGTGTTGTGAGTATGATCACAACTTGTTCAAAAGTGGAAGAAATTGCTTGAAAAAAGTGTGAATTTGAAAGTGCATGAAGATGAGATTGCTTATCGCATGAAGAGGTGAATGTCTCTATGTTGATTCCTTCTTGCTTTACTAATCATACTTAGTCACTTTATCCATATTATCCTTTCCTACCAAAGAGCCAACACTACAACCTTATGAAAGTCCTCATTGATGTGTGAATGATTTGTCATTTCAAGTAGTGGAGAACTTAGACTTGGGCCAAGCTTATGGTAGTGTATGTATGCGGTGTGATGATTGAGAGAGCCTCAAACACTTGAGAGTTGAGCTAAACACTTCCTTGTGAGGATCTTGACTCATTAATTTGATATCTTGCTCATTGATTCTTTATTGATAGTTGATTAAATGACATTTCACTCTAGACTTGCTTGATATTGATTGATTCTTTCATGTCATTTGATGTGTGCTTGATGCTCATTGATACAATTATTCCCCTATCTTATCGCTTCGTTGCTCGAGGACGCGCAACAATCTAGTTTGGGGGTATTATTAGGGTCATAAATGCATCATTTTGCATCCATTTCTATATGGTTTTGATGAGATTATGTTCATATTTGACCCTAATATGGTATAAATTGTGCTATAGGCCCTTTGTAGGTGAAAACGAGTAAAAACGAGGAATTCCCGACTATAGGAGGTGAAATGATGGAATCCGAGCTCATGAAGATGTCTAAAATACTCAATTGGAGACCCTAGGAAGATCGGACGAGCCGTGGAATCAAAAATGCAAAAGTCAAAAATCAGACGTCGAAGATACACTATGTCCAAGCGGATGGCCTTCTACATCCGAGCGGATTTTACCTGCCCAAGTTTGGGAGCTAGCGCTCGACCACAAGGAGGGAGCCACTCGACCAGTTCCGTCTGAGCGCTCAAGCATGGATGCCCGAGCGGCCTTCCAGATTTTCACTATATTAAGGGCATTTTTGTCCTTTTACACATTTAATGAAGGGCACTTTGGACCAAGCATGTGGGGCAATTGATTAGGGTCATAATTGCATGTATTTGCATCCATTTCTCTATGGTTTTGATGTGCTTATGTTCATATTTGACCTAATTTGGTATAAATTGTGCTATTAACCATTTTGTGGCAAGAAAATGTGTTTTGTAGTGAAAACGAGCAAAAACCGACAAAAGACGAGCAAGTTCATAAAAGTTTAGAAAATGTGAGTTGATCCAATGGAGGAAAATGATATACCATGTCGAATAGTTCGAAGAGAGGGTCGCAACGCAAGAAGAATCGAGTCAATCGGAGCTCTAGAACTTAAGATATGAAGAAAATAAGAAGTCGAGGATCGACAAATCCTGGCTCGTGTGACCACAAGCTTCGACTCGTGCACCCATAGGCACACACTCGTGCAGCAGGCCTCTGGTTCGTGTGACAAAGGCTTGCACGAGTGCTTGCACGAGTGCTTGCACGATCCAGACTCGTGTGGTCATAGGCTTGCACTCGTGTGATGCCCCGGACAGGCCCAATTTCGAGGGTTATTTTGTCTTTTCGCGCGTTTAATGAAAGGCATTTTGGACCAAACATTGTGGGCACTATAAATACCTCAAGGATCAGATTTCCAAGGGATTATGAGATAATCATAATTCCAAGTTCTTGGATTAGTTTAGAGAGAGAATTATGTAGTTACTTAGTGGGTTCTTAGTTAGATTCAATCTTCTTTCTTCCAAAACTTTTGATCCGCCTGTCGGATTTTAGATCCGTTTGTTCCTACATACTCGTAGTGATTAGAGCTTTATTCCTGCGGTTTAATTTTGTATTTTTAGCTTTGGATCAAGACTTAGCAAATTGGAGGTTTGTAGCTTGTATTTCAATTCATCCACTTATGGTAAGATTTCCTTTAATTCTCTTGTATTAGTTAATATTCATGATGTTTACATTGTTCATTGTTGATTTTCAATTCCAATTAGCCATGTGCTAATATCCTTGTTGCATGGTTGTATGAATACTATGGTGAATTTAGTGTCTTGTTAATCCTATGCATGAATTAGAGATCTTGTTGGATTAGTTCTCTTATTAATGACTTGTATGAATGCTTGGGATGTTTAATTGGAATGTATGGCTTATATGGTTAGCTATAAAATGAGAATTGAGCTATAAGAACCTTATGCATACCAAGTGTTTGATATATTGCTAGTATGACCAATGAGAATTGCATATTAGTCTAGACCTCTTAATTGGAGTATTGGAAGTTGTAGAGAGATCTAGACATCCAATAGAGCCCTTACCTTGTGTTGTATAGAGATCTAGACACTAGTTGGCTTGACTAAGACACCAAGAGACCTTTTGCATGCTAGGATGGATAGGATTCTAGAGGAACCATAGTAGGATTACTTCCATGTTCACTTCACACTTGCTCACTTCTTTGAGGTGATAGTTAGGATTTACTTTGCTTTTTCATAGTAGATAGAATCCTTGATGGTTTTCTTGTTTTCCTAGCTATTAACCATTTGTAGACATTCAATGCTTGCTTGATATCGCATCGTTTCCCTGTGTTCGATATTTAACTTGGTTAACTTGCCGCGACAACAACGACCACGTTCACTTGCGTGGAAATCATCATGATTTTGGCAAACAAGTTTTTGGCACCGTTCCCAGGGAAACGATCTCTTTATCGAGCTAGTATTTGTTTGTTTACTTGAATGTCTTTGAATGTTGCTGGTTCGTATTGTTTGTTTGCTTGAGCATCCTTGAGTCCCGGCAATGCCAAAATAAGTTTTTGGCACCGTTGCTGGGGAACCGGTCTCTTTGTCAAGCTAGTTGATGATTGTTTACATTTCTTTTCTTTATTTTGTTTCTTTGTTTGTTTTGACTAATTTTTGTGAGTGTTGACACTTGATTGTTTTTGTAGGAGTGAGCTCGATTGAGATGGGAGAATACAACCATTACTCTTATTCCCCACAAGACACATATCCTCCTAATTACTATACCTATCAACCTTACCCAAATCAACCACCGCCTCCACAAGAAAAGCCTTATCCTCCTACTCCCTATTCATATCAAGATTCCTACACCTCCTATGAAGATCCATATTCCTATACCTCTTATTAAGAGCCATATTCCTATACTCCACCCATTCCTATGCCTTGCCAACAAGAAGAAAATCCTCCTAGCCATTTAGATGAGACTCTAGCTCAAATTCTCAAGAAATTGGAAGAAATGAGAATGGAAGGTAAAAGGTGCTTTGAGAGGACAAACAAGAAGTTTGATGAAATGTTCATTTCTCGAAGTCATCAAATCAAGAGTTTGGAGTTCCAAATGGAGCAATTGAGAATTCAAGTCAATGAGATGCGTGAGGAGAAAGATGGGGGTAATGATGAAGATGAAGGGGAAGTGGAAAGCATGGGGAAGAAGGGCATGTGGAAGATAAAGATGATGATCATCATCATAAGGAGAAGAAATCTCTTTCTATTCTAGATTGTATTGGAGCTCAAATGTCTATTGAACCTTCTTATGCTTACATTTTCTATGAAATTCCTATTATTGATGATGATATTGCTTATAAATTTCCTCATGCTATATTGACTAGGAATCAAGAAGAAGAGAAGGATGGACTAGAAGAAAAAGAAATAGAAGAATGTGAAAAGGAAGAGGAAAAAGAAGAAATTGATGAAAGTGAAGAGGATTATGAAGATGAGGATGAGCATGATGAGTACAAGGATCTTTATGATCAAATTGATTTTGATATTGATGGTAGCAAAGGAGAAACCCTACGTGAGGTCAAAGAAGATAAAGATGATTATGAAGAAATTGAATTTACTCATGCTCAAGATACCTCCGATTTTAAGAGCTTTATGAATCCTTTTTATAATTATATTGAGTATGATATTAATCCTCTTTATGATGATAATGAATATGATACTTCATTTGTATATATTGATAGGAATCAAAATCAAGAAGAGGAGGATAAGGAAGGAGAAGATTCAAGAGGAGGAAAAGAGGAAGAACAAGAAGAGGAAGATGAAAGTCTACTATGGGACATGAGCATAAATGGAGAAGAACAACAAAATGAAGTGGAGGAGGAGTCTACACTTGAAATAAGCATTTCTAAACCCTTTGACTCTTCTACATGTGCTTTATTTGATAATATTGTTCATTGTGAATTTGTCTTACCTCTTGATATAATTGATAATAAGATTGAATTGTGAATCCTCTTGAACATATCTGTTAGTAGGAGATGGGGGTGGAATGGTGTGATGAGAAAAGAAGAAAATGCATGTGCTTACAAATTCAAAATGATAAGGAAGGTAGTTGTTTAGGGTAGAAATCCTACTTGTTTCCTTGATTTTGAAGCTATGAGATTGTTGTATAATGGGAGGAGTGCCAATTATCCTTGGCCATTTAGCTAACATTGGTGCGTCCGGTTAGGGACGTTAAATCCAAGCGCTAGATACGAGGCAACCCATCCTTAAAAATGTTGCTTGTTTTGTTGTTTGCTTGGTAGTTAGATATTTTGTTTGCTAGTTGTTTTAATGAAGGAATTTGAAGCTTATGGATGTGTGTTGGATTTCTTGATCATTGATATGAGGTATTGTTTACTTACCTTTGTTGGTGCATGTGATTTACCCTAGTTTGGGGGTGTTGCCTCTTGTTATATATGATGATTTCTTGGTTTACTTGAGCTTATATAAGCATTGTTTGTTCATTGATTCTTTGCAAATCTTATTTTCATCACTCTTTTCCAAACTTTTAGGATCCTTGATCCGAAAAAGTTTGGGGGGGTGTGTTCGTTCTTCAAATAGTAGATTTGCAATGACATTTGTGAGCTTGAGAAGGTGTGAGGAGGAGATTTTTCTTTCACTTGGCCAAGAAGGACATTTTCGTGTAAGTGGCAATTCACTCTCCTATTCTTAATCCCAACTCAAGGTATGTCTTTACACTTATCTCTTTCTATGTGCTTCCATTCCTATGGTTAGTTTTCTTGATGGTAGATTGTTATTTTGAGCTTAATTGTTGATTCTTGTGGTATTGTGCTTTGATATATGCATTGCATGATCTTTTCTTCACTCTTTACCAAACTTTTTAAACCCTTGGTCCAAAAAAGTTTGGGGGGTGTGTTCGTTTCGTAAATCTCATTGCAATGCTATGCTTTTTAATGATTTCTAGTGCTTTCTTATGTCTTGTGACCTTATGCTTATGTGAATGCCTTGTTTTGCTTGTTGATTGATTGCCATATTGTTGCTAGTTTAGAGTAGTGTGGCAATAGATATGTTTATGATTGTGTGGATGGTGTTGATAGTATAGGTTAGATGTAGTGCACTTATCATTTGATTCATGTCTTGTCTAGTTTGCTATGGATTTTATGATGCTTGATACTTTGATGATTTGAGCATTTTTTATATGATATGAGTCTTGATCAACCATTACCCGTGAGATTTGAGCCAAATTTTGCCCGTTTCAATCTTGAACGGATGACATTTTTCTTTATGTGAGTTCCACACATGTGCATTATACTCTAGAACTTGGCTTTAGTCTTATTTGAGGCTACATTAGATAATGATTTCACATGAGATGATATGAGGCATTTTCTTTGATCTATATTGAGTCATTTTGCCCTATGAGCCTACCATTGATATTGATATCCTTTGCTACCCATCTTGTGCCTATTATCCTTTCCTTTGGCTAACCACACTTTAAGCCATTTTCCTTCCTTTTTGGAACTCTCTTGTCCTTATGATTAGTAGAGTGAAAAGAAGGAAGGAAGATTGGTGTTATGATGAAGAAATTGGTGGCCAAGGTGGAAAGAAGTTCTATGCATGGATAGATTTGAAAGAAGGTTCAAAGGCAAGTGCTTGCAAGAAATTGAAAAAGGTTGACTTTTTGAAAAATTATGGTCAAGTTTGACTCTAGTGTTGTGAGTATGTTCACAATTGTGAAAAAAGGGAAGATTGATTCTTTGAAGTGTGATTTTGAAAGAGCATGAAGAGAAAGTGCAAATTGCATGAAGAGGTGAATGATCTCTACTTTGATTCCTTCTAAGCTTTGCTAATCATACTTAATCACTTTTACCCATATGTTCCTTCCCTACCAAAGAGCCAACACTACAACCTTTAAAAGTCCTCATTGATGTGTGATTAAATTGTCATTTCAAGTGGTGGAGATTGTACACTTGAGCCAAGCTTATGGTAGTATGTGTATGAAGTGTGATGATTGAGTGAGCCTAAACACTTGAGGGTTGAGCTAAACACTTATCTTGTGAGGATCTTGACTCATTGATTTGATATCTTGCTTATTGATTCATTTTTTATGGTTGATTAGATGAGATTGCATTCTAGATTTGCTTGACATTGATTGATATTTTCATGGCATTTATCTTGTACTTGATACTTCATTGATACAATTATTCCCCTATCTTATCGATTCGTTGCTCGAGGACGAGCAACAATCTAGTTTGGGGGTATGATTAGGGTCATAATTGCATGTTTTTGCATCCATTTCTCTATGGTTTTGATGTGCTTATGTTCATATTTGACCCTAATTTGGTATAAATTGTGCTATTAACCATTTTGTGGCAAGAAAATGTGTTTTGTAGTGAAAATGAGCAAAAACCGGCATAAGACGAGCAAGTTCGTAAAAGTTCAGAAAATTTGAGTTGATCCAATGGAGAAAAATGATAGACCATGTCGAAGAGTTCGAAGAGAGTGTCGCAACGTAAGAAGAATCGAGTCAATCGGAGCTCTAGAACTCAAGATATGAAGAAAACAAGAAGTCTAAGATCGACCAAGCCTGGCTCGTGTGACCACAAGCTTCGTCTCGTGCACCCATAGGCACACACTCGTGCAGCAGGCCTCTGGTTCGTGTGATGAAGGCTTGCACGAGTGCTTGCACGATTCAGACTCGTGTAGTCATAGGCTTGCACTCGTGTGATGCCCCGGACAGGCCCAATTTCGAGGACTGTTTCGTCTTTTCGCGCGTTTAATGAAGAGCATTTTGGACCAAGCATAGTGGGCACTATAAATACCTCAAGGATCAGATTTCCAAGGGATTATTAGATAATCATAATTCCAAGTTCTTAGATTAGTTTAGAGAGAGAATTAGGTAGTTACTTAGTGGGTTCTTAGTTAGATTCAATCTTCTTTCTTCTATAACTTTTGATCCGCCCGTCGGATTTTAGATCTGTTTGTTCCTACATACTCGTAGTGATTAGAGCTTTATTCCTGCGGTTTAATTTTGTATTTTGAGCTTTGGATCAAGACTTAGCAAATTGGAGGTTTGTAGCTTGTATTTCAATTCATCCACTTATGGTAAGATTTCCTTTAATTCTCTTGTATTAGTTAATATTCATGATGTTTACATTGTTCATTGTTGATTTTCAATTCCAATTAGCCATGTGCTAATATCCTTGTTGCATGGTTGTATGAATACTATGGTGAATTTAGTCTCTTGTTAATCATATGCATGAATTAGAGATCTTGTTGGATTAGTTCTCTTATTAATGACTTGTATGAATGCTTGGGATGTTTAATTGGAATGTATGGCTTATATGGTTAGCTATGAAATGAGAATTGAGCTATAAGAACCTTATGCATACCAAGTGTTTGATATATTGCTAGTATGACCAATGAGAATTGCATATTAGCCTAGACCTCTTAATTGGAGTATTGGAAGTTGTAGAGAGATCTAGACATCCAATAGAGCCCTTACCTTGTGTTGTAGAGAGATCTAGACACTAGTTGGCTTGACTAAGACACCAAGAGTCCTTTTGCATGCTAGGATGGATAGGATTCTAGAGGAACCATAGTAGGATTACTTCCATGTACACTTCACACTTGCTCACTTCTTTGAGGTGATAGTTAGGATTTACTTTGCTTTGCCATAGTAGATAGAATCCTTGATGGTTTTCTTGCTTTCCTAGCTATTAGCCTTTTGTAGACATTCAATGCTTGCTTGATATCGCATCGTTTCCCTGTGTTTGATATTTAACTTGGTTAACTTGCCGCGACAACAACGATCACGTTCACTTGCGTGGAAATCATCACGATTTTGGCAAACAGCACTATAAATACTCAAGGATCAGATTCTCAAGGGAGTTTTTCATTACTTTAGATCATTAGGTAGTTTTATAGAGAGAGATTAGAGGTTATTTAGTGGGTTCTTAGTTAGATTTCATACTTCTTTCTACAATAACTTTTGATCAATCCATTGGATATTTAATCCGTTTGTTCCATTAGCTTAGTCTCGTTATTAACTACATTTCTACTGTTCATTTTATGTTTTGAGCTATGGATCAAGACTTAGCAATTTGGAGGTTTGTAGCTTGTATTAAATATTTTCTACATATAGTAAGATTTCCTTTAATTTTCTTGTTTTAGTTCTTAACATGATATTTAGATTGTTAATTGTTGATTTACATTCCCAATTAGCCATGGCCTAATCTCTTGTGGCATGGTTGTATTAATACTATGGTGAATTTAGTCTCTTGTTAATCGTATGTATGATTAAGTGATCTTGATGGATTTAGTTCTCTTATTAATAATTTGTATGAATGTTTGGCATGTATAATTGGATAATTTGAGTCTATATGAATTAGCAAGACATGTGAATTGAGCTTATTCCTAGAATATCTAATGTTGGTTGTTTGCCTATTCGGCGTCCACGTGCAAGTGTACACGATCGTTATTGTAATGGCAAGCTTAACCAAGTTTATTTTATATCGAACACAGGGAGAGTGGTATTTATAAGGTAAGATTATCGTTCCGAATTCGAAAACACAAAGCAAGTAAAGGGGATATGGTATCTATGTCTACAAGTGCGTCAAACGAGTAAACTACCTATCACCTTGATTCACAAAGTGAGCAAGTTGTGTGTGAAGTGAATTAGTGTACTATCCTATGTTTCATGTGGTGAAGTATCACTTACTCATGCATTGAGGTATGGTACAATCAATAGGCAAGACACTCTAACATGCAAAGGTCTCCCTAGATGCACATAAGAGCCTCTAATTGTCTTACCAATTCTCTAAGGTAATTCTCACTATCTTAGGAATTTTAACAAACACTTAGTATGCAATGGCCTAATAACAAGAATGTTTAGGTAAATAGCCCAACTCTCGTATGAGACTAAGTCCTAATGGCCCATACAATCAATTATGCGTATAAGCATTCATACAAACCATCAAAATAGAGAATTGATCATACAACATCTCAAGCATTCATAAGATCAATATAAACTCCACACTAATCCATAGGAATCATACACCAACACACAAACGAATTAGCCCATGGCTAATTTAGTAAACAAAAGAGAAATTGAAGTTACTACAATCATCATTATGCAGGAATTATAAAGAGTATACAAGAATTTACCTATTACAAGGAAATTGAAAAGATACAAGATTACCTCTAGAAGCTAAAAATTGATCCGACAATAGAAATTGAAAACCGAACGGTAGAAATGTAGCTTGAGCTATGCTAAGAATGCTGGAGAAGACGGATTGAAGATCCGTACGGTAGATCAAAAGTAATCGCAGAAATCGTAAATGGAAATCTAAGAACACCCAATTGGAAACTACCTCTAACTTCTCCTAATCTAGTGAGAGAATATATGATGTAAGTGAATCTAAGAAAATGATAAAAGTCCCTTTGAAAATCTGAGATGGAAGTATATATAGTTCCCTTGGATCATTGACTAAGATGCCCTTCATTAAAATGCGGAAAAATACGAAAATAGCCTTGAAATGTAGGACTTTTTGTACTTCTGTCGCCCAAGAACTGAAGAACTGTCGACCAGCTGGTCGACAGCTTGCTCGACAAGGGCGTATTTTATCGCGTAAGAGCTGAGCGCCTGCCGTCCGAGCTTGGTCGACAGCCTACTCACTCGATGCGTGTCTTTCCAGGTAACTTGGTCGTGCGACTCTTGCCTTCTGCTGAAGGGGTCCGGTCGACCGAGGCCTTAGTCTCGGTTGATGCGCGACTTCCTCGTTTTTATCATATCTTGAGCTCTAGAACTCCGATCGACTCGATTCTTCTTTCATTGTGACCCTCTCTTCAAGCTCTTCGACATGAAATATTAATTTCTCCATTTTTCTCAACTCCAAAAGTCAGACTTTTCTCGATCTTGCTCGTTTCTTCCTCATTTTGCTCGTTTTCACCTACAATCACAACTTTCTAGTCAAAAAGGGTTAAATACACAAAGTATCGCATAATAGGGTCAAATATGAACATAATATCACCAAAAGCATATACAAATGAGTGCTAAAAACATGCAATTATGACCCTAATCATACCCCCAAACTAGATTGTTGCTCGGCCTCGAGCAACGAAGCGATAAGATAGGGGAATAATTGTATGTATGAAGCATCAAGCACAAGATCAATGCCATAGAATCATCACTCAATATCTAGTAAATCTAAAATACAATATCATCCAATTATCTATCAAAATCAAATCAATAAGCACAACATCCAATCAATGAGTCATGATCCTTTCAAGATAAGTGTTTTCTCTCAACCCTCGAGTGTTTAGGCTCTCTCATTCATCACACAATGATACAAATACTACCATAAGCTTGGCTCAAGTCTACATTTTCCACCACTTGGAATGACAAATCAATCACACATCAACGAGGACTTTTAAAGGTTGTAGTGTTGGCTCTTTGGTAGGGAAGGAACATTTGGATAAAAGTGACTAAGTATGATTAGTAAAGCATAGAAGGAATCAAGTAATAGCCATTCACATCTTCATGCAATTGTGCACTCTTCATGCCCTTTCAAAATCACACTTCAAAGAATCATTCTTCCCTTTTTTGCAAAATTGTGAACATACTCACAACACTTGAGTCAAACTTGACCAAATTTTCATGAAAAGTCAACCTTTTTCAATTTCTTGCAAGCACTTTCCTTTTGAATCTTCTTTTCAAATCAATCCATGCATAGAATTTATTTCCACCTTGGCAACCAATTTCTTCATCATATCACCAATCTTCCTTCCTTCTTTTCACTCTACTAATCATAAGGACAAGAGAGTTCCAAAAAGGAAGGAAAATAGCTTAAAGTGTGGTTAGCCAAATGAAAAGTCTATAAGCTCAAAATGGGTAGCAAAGGATATCAATATCAATGGTAGGCTCATAGGGCAAAGTGGCTCAATATAGATCAAAGAAAATGCCTCATATCATATCATGTGAAATCCTCATCTAATGTAGCCTCAAATAAGACTAAAGCCAAGTTCTAGAGTATAATGCACATGTGTGGAACTTACATCAAAGAAATGTCATCCGTTCAAGATTGAAACGGGCAAATATGGCTTAAAAATCACGGGTATAGGTGATCAAGACTCATATCATATCAATATGCTCATATCAATGAAATCTTAAGATTCATGAAATCAAAAGTATCAAAGATAGGACAAGAATCAAGCAATAAATCCACTACACTAATCAAGACTATCAACTCATCCACACAACAATAAGCATATCTCATGCATTCACTACTCAAAGCAAACAACAATATGGCCAAAAATAACAAGCAAAACAAGGGCTCATCAACACCATAAGCATCAAAGCATAAGAATACTTCCAAAAATCAATCTAAAAATAGCATTGCCATGAGAATGACGAAACGATCACACCCCCCCAAACTTTTTTGGACCAAGGGTCTAAAAAGTTTGGCAAAGAAGTGGAGGCAAGAATCATGCAATGCATAATAAAGCTCAAAACTAATAACCATCATCAAATAAGCAAAGCCAAAACATCATCAAATAAGCAATAAGATCCATCATCATCATAATCCATCACAAGCACAAATACCAAGAGAAAACTACCTAAGAAGTACTACAATCTTCAAGCAATATCATTACAAACCAAATTAAAAACTAAGAATTCGGAATAGAAGCAAGAGATAGAGTTAAGAATGAGTTACCCATCCTTATGAAGTTAGATCGAAATCATCACTTCACGAAGGTGGATAACGAGGATGAGTGAAATGTCGCTCGTCGATGTGCCACTGCATCATAGCTCGTTGGGCCTCCAAGATCTCCTCAATGTTAGTACTCATGGTTGTCATGTTGGCATTAAGAGTGGTATAATTGTCATTCAAGGCGGTCACATCGGCACTGAGAAGTGAGTAGTCCGACTGAAGAGCCGAGACATTGGTCCTAAGAGAAGTGAACTCTTGACCCCAAGCATTGGAACTTCCAGACCCTCTAACATACTCATCTTCTTCCTCAGCTTGCTCTATATCACTATCTCTGTGAACACTAGTCCTTCTGCTTGCCCTCTTTGTTACATTCCTCCTCCCTTGATTCAATTCCCGAGCAATGTCGAAGTGCAACGGGCTACTCATGCTCCAATTTTCCTCATTCTTGATAGAAATGGTTTCATAGTCCAAAAGAGGAAACGGAAGTTCAATAGATGGCCGATGTGCTAGATAAAGCTTCTTCTTCCGCCGCACAATCATGTGAATGTCCATCAAGTACCCCAAATCAAGATAAGAAAAATCATTTCCTTCCTCTCTCGGTTCCCACCCTAAGCATCTTACTAAGTGAGCAATCATCCCACCAAAAGCACAATCTCCCTTGGAAATTACGTAGGATAGATTCTTGCAAAAATAGGCTCCAAAATTAGCCTTCAAACCCGTAATCATAGAAAAGAGGACATAGAGTTCCTCATGTTGCATCTCCTCCATATCATTCCTAGCGAAGACCGTGTTTGTCAAAATCTTTTGTGCATACATGAGGATGGGATTACCGATTTGAGTACCTTTCAAATGATACGCTATAAATTCATCATCATCATCTTTCACAAGAGCTCTCCGAAATGATTGATCTTGCCCAAATCGTTTCTTTTTGTAGAAGTGTCTAGGCGAAACATCTTCTTCGTAACCGAACATTCGATTTATTTCTCGGGTAGTAAGTGAATGAGCTTTGTTGTCGATATGGAATTGAATCTCTACAGGAATACCACGATTCTCAGTAATCCAAAATGTGCTTAGAAATTCAATATTAAGATTCTTGTACGAGTTGTCATTGACGTTTAGAAATCCGCTCCATCCTATATTGTTGAACAAGTACTCAACAACCTCTCCAAATTTAAGAGGCTCCGTAATCTCCTTGAGGAAGTATCTCGAACAATTGAATTCCATATTAACAAATCTTGCAAACTTGACGTAACAATCTGCATTGATTCTAAATGACATTCCAAACCAAGAGGGTTTGTTACGACAAGTCTTAAAACATTTCTCTTCCAGCTCAACAATTCTACCATCCTTCCAACTTGAACTTGCAGCAATACACTTACCTGTACTAGACATGGCCTACAAAAGATTTTAAGCATGAGCAAGATATATGTAAAATGAGCTCAACTTTCACATTTCCTAGAAAAATTCTATACATGAGCAGAGGAAAAACAATACACTCAAGTCATTATCAACTTCATTCACCAAATAGAATAGATTTAACATAATGAGATTAATTCTAGAATCAAGGAAAATCATACCACTCATAGTCATGCTAATGTCATATACCAATGAAACTCTAAGTAAGCAAAAATCATAGGTGAATCAACATCATTAACTCATCCTAGAATCAATATACTCATACCCGTTAACAATTAGCACAACATTTTCATAACATTCCAAATTTAGCATAAAATTTCCTAACAATTCGTCACTATGTCTAACCCCAAAATTTCAATCTTCAATTAAGCTCATAATAAACAAAATTGGCATGCAATTGGGCTCCTAATGGATTACCCATCAACAATATAGCATAAATGCATCATCAATTTCATGAAAACTCAAGAAAATCGAAAATCCCCAATTTATATGCTCAAGAACCTTAGATATTCAATTTCAAATTCTTGACAATGCAACCATGGAATTCTTATAAAAATGAAAGAGATAGGTAGAGGAGAGTGAGTAGCACATACCTGTAGAAGGAATTCGAGTGAGGAGGTGTAGGATTTGATAAGTAAAAAAATTCTTCTTCCTTTTCTTTCCTTCGTGAGTTTGAGAGAGAGAGATGCAAGATTCTTGTGTTTAAGTGTGTGTTTGTGTGTGTAAGAGTGTATAAGGATGAGTAAAGAGTGAGTGGGCTTACCTTGGAAATTGTAGTCAAAGTTTGACCCACATTGGTAAAAATCCGCATTCCAAACACAACTGTCGACCAAGAATGTTGAGTCTATCGCCCAAGCCAGTCGATAGCTTTGTCGCTCGGAGGCTGTCTTTCCAGGGGACTTGGTCGAGCGAAGGCTGTCGACCACAGTTATGGATGCTGTCGACCGAGGCCTTCAATTCCCACTTTGAAAATATCAATTTTTCACCCTTTTTTCTTGTACTTTTCCTACACAACTTCACTTAACACTCAAAATGTCACAAGAATATCAACAACATGAATCAAATATGGTAGCAAATTGAGGAAAATTAACACACACACCCCCCCAAACTTTTTCGGATTGTAAATCCTAATAAAGTTTGGAAAAGTGGTAAATTACAAATTTTCTAGCACATAAAACCAATTAATCACAAACTCTCAACTCAAAAACCAAGTATTCATCAAGATTATATCAAAAATTCACTCCTCAAACTCTTCCTAGTCATATAAGCTCAAAATCAACAAGAACTTATCATAAGAAATTGGCCAAAAATACCAAATAACCTCATGCTTCCATTCCAACACAAAAAATCAATCAAGTTAAAATTAAAAACAAAAGAAATAAAGGATACGGATGGGTTACCTCCCATCTAGCACTTGGATTTAACGTCCCCTAGCTGGACGACTCTTAAAGTTCAAGTAACATCAAGATCGATGAGAGTTGAGTGACGTACATCACTCAATTTCCTTTTCCAAAAATATGTTTTCTTCACCACTTGTTTCACCCCCTTGTCTTCATTCACTTTTTTTCTCTTTTCAAAAGGATTATCAACACTAGTCTCACTCTTGAGATCAATTTTTCTTGCCTTGTCATTTTCCTTACTCACCATATCATCTCGTACAACTTTGTTCATCTCTCCTTCAATCTTCTTTGGGGAACTCTTGGAATTACCATGGATCGAAAAAGTGGCTTTCTCACCATTCATTCCAAGAGTAACCTCTCCTCTCTTAATATTGATTAAAGCATCCGACGTAGCAAGAAAAGGTCTCCCAAAAATGATAGGACTCTCAATATCTTCCTCAATATCTAGCACAACAAAGTCAATGGGATAAACGAACTTACCAACATGAACGACCACATCCTCTATAATTCCTCTTGGTCTTACTTTTGAACCATCGACCATTTGCAAATTCATTTTTGTTGGCTTCAAGTTTTGCAAACCCAACTCTTTGGCAATAGATCATCATGTTCACACTTCCGCCCAAATTACACAAGGCTTCATTTCCTTGCTCTCTTTAATATGGCAACTCAACGTGAAACTCCCCGGATCTCTAAGCTTTTGTGGTAAATGATTTAGTATCAACTCACTACACTCACGAGTAAGCTTAACCATTTCCGATTCATTTACTTTCTTTTTCTTTGCCAAAGCATCTCTCAAAAACCTTGTATAATTTGGCATTTCTTCAATAGCTTCATGAAAAGGTATCTTTGAATATAACTTCTTGAAAAGTTCAAAGAACTTTTTGAATCGATCATCAAGTTTATCTTTCATTCCTTTTGAAATTTCCACCTTCACATCCTTTTACACTTTCCCTTCTTCCACCTTTCTTTCCACACCCCCTATTTTATCTAATCCCTCAATCTTTTCTTTCTTTTCCTTCTCTTTCTTTATCAACCTATCTTCTACCCCCAAGCCTTTCTCATTACACTTCACCAATTTCACATTCTCACAACTAAATACTTCCTCCACCATCTCATCATGAAACATTTGTAAAGGAGAATTCCCTACAACCTCCTTTGCAACCTCCACACACGAAATTGAATTACAATGCTCATGAGAATTAATTTCGGTTGTAGAAGGAAACTTACCTTTATTCACTTGTGGGCTTAAAGATGAAGCAATTTGCCCCATTTGAAATTCCAATCTCTTAATTTGATTTCCTTGTGAACCACACAAGTCATCAAACTTTTTGTTCGTCTCACTATTCATCTTTCTAAATTCCACTCTCATATCTTCCATGTTCTTCAAAATCAACGCCAAGGTATCTTCCACACTCCCCTTACCCTTATTGTTAGGTGGCTTTGACCCCGGATCAATCCCGGGTGGCAATTGGATTGCCCCCTTAGGATTGGAATACGAAAAATTCTCATGCCTTCTATTAGGGTTGTAAGGAGGATTTCCTTGATTCGGATATGGACTTCCTTGTTGTCTAAAAGGTGGAGCAACATATGACCTTTGATTATTTTGAAAAGAATTGTTGTATTGAGGACGACCCATATAATTCACTTCTTCTTATCTCATCTCGAGCTTCATTCATATTATTCTCCATATTGATTTGATTCAATCGAGCTTCTCTCCTTCTTCTTCTTAGGCTATTCTCAAGATCTGATTCAAAGGGTAGAAGATCTCCCCCTTGACTTCTTGTGTGCATACACCTAAAAAGAATCAAGTATCAAAACTTCTAACACCAAAATGGTACAAAATCGAAAACAAGAACAAAAATCAAACAACCAAACAAACTCGCCGTCTCCCCAGCAACGGCACCAAAAACTTGTTTGCCTATTCGATGTCTACGTGCAAGTGTACACGATCGTTATTGTAATGGCAAGCTTAACTAAGTTTATTTTATATCGAACACAGGGAGAGGGGTACTTGTAAGGTAAGATTATCATTCCGAATTCGAAATCAGAAAGCAAGTAAAGGGGATATGGTATCTATGTCTACAAGTGCATCAAACGAGTAAACTACCTATCACCTTGATTCACAAAGTGAGCAAGTTGTGTGAGAAGTGTATTAGTGTACTCTCCTATGTTTCATGTGGTGAAGTATCACTTACTCATGCATTGAGGTATGGTACAATCAATAGGCAAGCCACTCTAACATGCAAAGGTCTCCCTAGATGCACATAAGAGCCTCTAATTGTCAGACCAATTCTCTAAGGTAATTCTCACTATCTTAGGAATTTTAACAAACACTTAGTATGCAATGGCCTAATAACAAGAATGTTTAGGTAAATAGCCCAACTCTCGTATGAGACTAAGTCCTAATGGCCCATACAATCAATTATGCATATAACCATTCATACAAACCATCAAAATAGAGAATTGATCATACAACAATTGTTAGGGTTATACTAGAAAGTATGCTTTTACTTTGTATAACTAAACTGAATCTTTGAGCTTTATCTGAAATAAATCTTTTATCACTATGCTTTAGATAAATATGAATGTTATTTATTTATTGCAAACCGTTCATATAATAGTACAAGTTACACTATAGATAAATGTGGTGATCCCCGGATAACTCACAACAAGATCACATTATCAGTTTCTTGTAACAAGTACTAAATTCACAACCTAGATGGGATTTGAACACCCCATTGGTAAACGGTTGATGTGTAGATCCCAGATTGGCTTATCTTGACCAAGGAATTGCACCAGTGTATGATGATGCATTGAAGAGGACCTACAGAGAGGTAATTCTTCCGTACTGATTTATGGGATGAAGAATTAGACCTCAGTGGTCGTTTATTTCTAAACCTCTGTCCCTTAAATAGGATTGTGTGTGATCCGTGCGTGGCACTTTAATTTGTTATGGGTAGAGATTTAATAAGACTCAATACTTTACATCTTGGGTGACGCAATTGAGAACATGACAGTTGCTAAGATTTAATACAGAGGAACGTGTGCTTGGAGAGTCTTGCATGATTAGTCCCCTTGGTGGGCTCTAAACGTTCGTCATACTAAATCTTGCAAGTGGAATTTGTTTCCGGTATAATGATAAAGAAGAGATGTCCTTACTCCAAGGTTATCAAGATTATCAAGATTAGAATATTTGATATTCATGATAATCAAGATTTGAAATATTAGATATTCAAGATATTCAAGATATTCAAGATCTTGTATTCTCACTATAAATATGAGATGATACAAGACTTCAATACACATTATTTTTTTCTCTTAGAATTTTTGAAAATTCTAGTGAGTGGGGCAACAAAATTATTTTCTTCCTTGTGTTGTGATTTTTCGTGTGGCCTCCCACCGGGTGTACGAATAAGGACAAGGGAATACTTGAGAAGGCTCTTGTGTTTATCAAATTGAGGGTCTCAAGAAGGACGCCCTTTGATCTCAACCACCATTGCTGACAATACCATTCAAGCAAAGGGACTCCCAAAGTATCTTAAAAGGATGCCTTTTGTCTCAAAAACTGTCTTTTATTCAAGAGGTATAATTCACTAAATCCCTTAGTTCCGCATGTTTAGGGCTTTATGTGATTATATTTGTTCATATATTTTGCATGCAAAGCCTGTTGTTGGGTACACAATTATTTGATTTAATTATTTGGGTATACAATTATTTGAGGAGACAAACAAGAAGTTTGATAAAATTTCCAAAACTCAAGGTGACCAAATCAAGAAGTTGGAGTTCCAAATGGAACATTGGGCTAGTATGGTGCGAATCGAGAAGTTAGGGCTCTACTTGGAGAAACTGAGCACCCAAGCCAATTATGAGGAGGAAGATGGGGGTATTCTAGATGATGAAGATGAAGGGGAAGTGGAAAGTATGGTGGAAAAAAGGAATGTGGAAGATGAAGTTGAGGATGATCATAAGGAGAAGAAAGCTCTTTCTTTACGAGATTGTCCCAATGCTAAAAAATTTATTAGTCTTTCTCAGGCTTACATTGATTATGAGATTCCTATTATTGTTGATGATATTAGTTATAATTATCCTAATGCTAAATTGATTAGGCATCAAGAAGAAGAGAGGGATGGACTAGAAGAAGAGCAAAGAGATAAAAATGAAGAGGAAAATAATTAGAGTGAAGAGGAGGATGATGATGAAGAATATGATTATGATTATGAGAAGATTGAAGCTCTCTATTTTCAAGAAATTTCCAATATTAAGAGTTCTACTAATCCTCTTCATGATAATATTGAGTATGATAATAATCCTCTCATTAATGATATTGATTATGACATTCCTCTTGTTGAAATTGATAGGAATCAAGAACAAGAAGTTGAGGAGAAGGAAGTAGATAATTCAAGAGGAGAAAAGGTGAAGGATCAAGAGGAGGTAGATGAAGGTCCACTCATGGACATGAGCTTCATTGAAGAAAAATAATAAAATGAAGTGTAAGATGAGCTTCATGGAGAAATGAGCATTTCTAAACCCTTAGACTCTTCTACTTGTGCTATATTGGATAACGTTGTTTATTGTGAATTTGTCTTGCCTCTTGAGTTGATTGATGATAAGATTGAATTGAGAGTCCTCTTGAATATCTTTGAATTGTGAGTATTTGGGACCTAATTGAAGTTTGAATTTGGGGGTAGACATGGTGACGAATTTTGGAATATTTTGTGCAAAGATTAGATTTTAATTATAAAGTCATGCTTAATGCTAGTAGTTATGAACTATATTGGCAATAGGTTGGATTAATTTGATTAATTCACTTATGAATTTTGCTTATTTGAGGATTAATTATGAATAGCATTGGCATGAATAGTGAATTGCATGATTATTTCCTTGATTCTTAGACTAAGACCTCATTGTTCATACTTAGCTTGTGAATGTGAACTAGATTGATGATATACTTGAGTTCATTAATATTCTCTTGTTCATACTTTGCATTATGTAGGCTATGTCTAGAAGAGGGAAAGAAAGAGCTTCTAGTTCAAGGGTGAGTAAGGGTTGGAACGATGCTACATTAGAGGAAGAGTGTTTGGAAAAATGTGGAGGCAAACCCTCAAACCATGGGCTGTTTTTTTAGGACAAAGTGAAATATTTCAAAGCCTTCGAGAAAGTGAGCAACCTTGAATTCGTACGGGGAGATACTTCCACAAGGAGTCGATGGTATTGTGCAATTTTGGGGAAGATGTGGAAGAATTGTTCGCTAACATTGGTTGGAGAGGTTTGCTTGACATTCAACACTTCCACTCATATGATGATTTGAATATCAAGTTCCTAAGCACACTCTGAGTCATGGAAGATGATGGAGTACCCTTCAAAGCCAAATTTCGGATCAACAAGAAAGGTTATAGCTTGACCACCAACAAAATCAACCAATTTTTTTGTTGTGAGGAGAACATTGATAGGCGTAATTTCTACATTTGGGAAAAATTTGCGAGAGTTCAAGAAGTGTGGAACATGATTAGCAAGGAGGAAAGTGAGTACATTGCTCAACATTCGAGATCCTCTCTTATTGCCAATCCGATATTGGCTTATGTGCATAAGGTGCTAGCAAATTCTATTTTTGCTAAACTCGAGTGTAGTAGAGTGAGAAGTGAACAGCTATACATATTGCACTCGATGTTGATCTCCAAAAAGGCTAATTTCGGGGCATGTCTCCTCAAGAACCTTGCTCAACAGGCTTCTAAGGCCAATTGTTCTTATGGTGGATTGATAGCTTTAATTTCTCAAAGGGCGAGTTGGTCGTCGGAAAGAGGGGGTGCAACGGGTGAGGTTGTTAGCGTGGGCTACATGGTGAAGACGGGAGTGTTTAAGAAGAAGATGAACATTCTTTGTTATGTTGGGAAAGATGCTAGGGACATCTTCCCTCTCCTTGAGTATGACTTGATTTCAGTGAAGAAAGTGGAGAATTGGAAGCTTCACTCTCCCGAGCACCTTATAGTGAAGGAGCAATTTAACTGTATGTCGAACAAGAGAGCGAGGGGTGAATCAAGTTCACAAGCACACGAGGAGGCACAAGAAGAACAAGAGCAAGAGGAGAATTACTTTAAGCAAGAAGGGGCCAATGTGTTTGGAGGTCTAAGCTCCAATGAGTGGGGTCATGAGGTCCAATCCTTGAGGATTGATGTCAACGAGTTTAAGAGTGACTACTCACATCTTCGTGCGGATGTGAACAACATGAGAGACGACTTTCGTACTCTTAGAATGGATGTGACCTCTATTCGTTTGGATATGACATCCATTGGCACCAATATCGAGGAGATTCTTGAAGCTCAAAGGGCTATGATGGCTTGACATATTGGGGAGTGACATTTCACTCATCCGAGTTATCCTCCTCCGTGAAGTGTACTAACTTCATGAGGATAGGTAACGCTTTCTACTCCCTTATCTTGCTTCTTTATCCTTATTTCTAGTTATTCATTTGAGATGTTATTGGTATTGTATTGATATTGTGGGATTTTAGGTTGTTTGTTAGCTTTGTTTGCTTTGATTGTAATGAATTGTCTTGGATTTTGTAATAATGCTTATAGTAGTTTGCTTTGATTATGTACATTGCATGATCTTTACTCCACTTTGCCAAACTTTTTAGACCCTTGGTCCAAAAAAGTTTGGGGGTGAGTTAGTTTTGCAAATCTAATTGCAATGTCATGTTTAGAATAATTGTAGTATCTCTTTTATGTTTTGAGATCATATGCCTAGTAGAATGACTTGTTTTGCTTGTTGATTTTTGTCATATTGTTGCTAGTTTAGAGTGATGGATGCATGAGATAGTCTAATTGTTGTGTGGATGGTGTTGAAAGTTCATGTTAGATGTAGGGAATGTATGATTTGATTCATGTATTGTTTAAAGTGCTATTGATTCTATGATTCTTGATGCATTGATGATTTGAGCAGTTTGAGATGATATGAGTCTTGATCAATTTTTACCCGTGAGGTTTGAGCTATTTATGCCCATTTCAACCTTGAACGGATGATATTCTTTGATGTGAGTTCCACACATGTGCATTATACTCTAGAACTTGGCTTTGGTCTTATTTGAGGCTACATTAGACGAAGAGTTCACATGATATGATTTGAAGCCATTTTTTATCTATATTGAGTCACTTAGCCTCTATGAGCCTACCAATGATATTATGATCCATTGTTTAGCATTTTGAGCCTATAAATCTTTCCTTTGGCTAACCACACTTTAAGCCATTCATCCTTCCTTTTTGGAACTCTCTTGTCCCTATGATTAGTAGAGCGAAAAGAAGGAAGGAAGCTTGGTGATATGATGAAGAATATGGTGGCTAAAGTGGAAAGAAATTCTATGCATGGATTGATGGGAAAAGAAAAGCAAGAAAAGTGCTAGCAAAGCCTAAAGAAAGGTTGATTTCAAAGTGTTGTGAGTATGATCACAACTTGTTAAAAGAGGGAAGCCAAATTGCTTGAAAAGTGTGATTTAGAAATCGCATGAAGATAATAGTGCTTATTGCATGAAGAGGTGAATGTTCTCTATGATGATTCATTCTTGCTTTACTAATCATACTTAGTCACTTTTGTCCATATCTATCCTTCCCTACCAAAGAGCCAACCCTACAACCTTGATAAAGTCCTCATTGATGTACGAATGATTTGTAATTTCAAGTGGTGGAGAACTTAGACTTGAGTCAAGCTTATGGTAGTATATGCATGTGGTGTGATGATTGAGAGAACCTCAAACACAAGAGTGATGAGCTAAACACTTCTTTGTGAGGATCTTGACTCATTGATTTAATATATTGCTTATTGACTCTTTGTTGATGGTGATTAGATGATGTGTCATTCCTAGACTTGCATGATATTAGGTTGTATGTTCATGGCATTTGATATTGTGCTTGATGCTTCATTGATACAATTATTCCCCTATTTTATCGCTTCGTTGCT
Organism: Prunella vulgaris; assembly: GCA_026898435.1. Classification (NCBI taxonomy): domain Eukaryota; kingdom Viridiplantae; phylum Streptophyta; class Magnoliopsida; order Lamiales; family Lamiaceae; genus Prunella; species Prunella vulgaris. The sequence continues at coordinate 242,891 of JAPKLY010000037.1, forward strand.
CGAGACCGTGCAACAATCTAGTTTGGGGGTGTGACTAGGGTCATCATTTTGCATTTTTTTATATATGGTTTTGATGAGTTTATGTTCATGTTTGACCCTAATATGCTATACTTTGTGCATTTGACCCCTTGTTGGCTAGAAAGTTGTGTTTATAGGTGAAAACAAGGAAAAAGGTGAAGAGATGAGCAAGTTGGATAAATTTCAGATTTGCTAAGTTGATCCAAATGGTGCAACTGATATACCATGTTGAAGATCTTTAAGAGAATGTCGTAACGCAAAAAGAATCGAGTATATCGGAGCTCTAGAACTCAAGATATGAAGAAAACGAGGAAGTCGAAGATCGGACGACACGGAACACTCCAAGTCGCGCTCCCAGCAAGCTAAGCTCGCGTGTCCAGCCTCAGCACCTCGCACGTCCACTCTCGGCCTCGAGCGCCTGGATCGCGCACGCAAATCCGGGGGATCAGCAAGTCGCACGTCCACCTTTAGCAACTAGCGCGACTAGTGCAAATTCTGGGAAATCAGGGGCAGTTTCATCTTTTGCGCTTTTTAATGAGTGGTATTGTGGTCTATGCATGGGGACTACTATATATACTTAAAGCTCAGATTTCCAAGGACAATTCCACACACTTTCATTCATTTCTTAGATTCTTAATTAGATTAAGGAGTTAAGAGAAGTTACAAAGTGGGTTTCTTAGATTTTCTTAGTTTCAATCTTCAATTAATTTTCATCCATCCATTGGATCGTCGATCCGTTTGTTGATTTAGCTTCATCGTGATTAGAGATAAATTTCTACAGTTCAGTTTTGCATTTCAAGTTTTGGATCGAGAGTTTGGATTCCAAGGTAGTTGATAGCCATTTCAATTCTCTTGTTTTAGGTTAGAACTTTGTAATCTTCTTTCATATTTGTTATCATGATGATGTTAGATAGTTTAATTGATGCTTTGATGGTTCAATTAGCTATGGGCTAATTTCTTAATGCATTGGTGTATGAATCCTATGTAGTAGTTTAGTGATTCTATTGATCTTATGATTGCTTTGTGATATTGGATGACTAATTCTCTTAATTGATATTATGAATGAATGTTTAGCATTGCCAATTGAATGTTTTGAACCCTAGTGGATTAGCAAGATATGAGAATCGAGCTTTTCATGAATGTTCTTAATTGAAGGTTGTGCATGCTAGGAGTTTGATGAAATTCCCTTAGGACAATGAGAATTGCCTATGAGATTAGTCACCACAATTAGGGTGTTAAGTGTCATTAGGGAGACCTAGACACATTAACAAGGTTCTTGCTTAATTGATCACTCAATAGAACTTGCATGATTAGGAGAGATAGGCACCAAATGATTCATAGGAGGATTACACTAATGCATGTTTCCACTCTTGCTCACTTTGATAAAAGGTGATAGGTAGTCTTACTATTTTGTCAAGATTAGTAGATAAATACCCAAATCTTTTATTGATTTCTTAGATTCGATTCCTAAACAATGATCTTACTTTACATTGCCCCGTTTCCCTATGTTTGATATTATTACTTGGTCAACTTGCCTAGTCTACAACTACCACATACACTTGCGTGAGACACGATATTGGCAAACAGCCATGACTAACTTTAGGGCTCCATAGGTTATGGCTCGTCTACCAAACACCACTAAATGTGTTGGAGTTAACCAAGCAAATCCAGGTAACCAGGCAGCTGCTAATTTTCAAGACAATGCCGCAATTGTGGAGCAATTCCGTCGCTACAAACCACCCACTTTCAATGGACGAGATGGACCTGCTGCTGTTGGAGAATGGTTTCGAGCTCTCGATCACGTCTTTTGTCTTGTTAGATGTACGACTCAACAGCGTGTGTCTTGCACTAAATTCCAACTGGTGGAAGATGCTGACCACTGGTGGTAGGGAAATTGGAGGTCAAGCACTGAAGAAGAAAGGAGTGCTCTGACGTGAGATGGGTTCAAGGAGATTGTTGTGGAGAGATTTTATCCAGATTCATTCCAAGAGCAAATGGAGTCCAAATTTATTGGATTTCAACAAGGGAACTTGACTGTAGAGGAGTATGAAAGAGTACTTAGTAATTTGGCTCATTTTGTTGGTGCTTTTGTTGACACTGAACAGAAGAAAGCTAAGAAGTTCATAAAAGGACTACGACCTGAGATACGTAGTATCCTTGCGAGTCACGGAGATATGCCCCTTAGTGAGGTGGTGAAGAGAGCAGGAGAAATTGCAGCAAGCCAACAGATGGAGAAAATTAACCAGATGCCTATAGAAAACTTGAGCAAGAGAAAATGGGATGGCCATTGCAGGAACACCAATAATAACCAGAGCAAGCAAGCAAAGTTCCAGAACAACACTACACATGTACGACCTCAAAGTAGTTCCACTCTAAGAGGTTTTCAGGGTACTACAGGCACAAATGCCCAATTTGTCAATCCAGCCTGCTCAAACTGTGGGAAAAATCATCGAGGCGAGTGTCTTGTAGGACAAGAGAAGTGCTTTAGATGCCGACAGCCAGGTCACACAGCTCCCTACTGAACTAATTTTGGGAATCAAAATCCAGCACCAAAAGGGAATGCTCGAATCTTTTCCAGTCAAGAGGATGAAGAACGTCAACACCCTGACACTATGACATGTATGTTAACATTAAATAGAGTACCAGTTGTGGCTTTATTTGATACGGACGCAACATATTCTTTCATATCTACTAAATATTGTGCTAAGGTTGGTTGTACGGAAATTGATATAGTTGAATCACTTGATGTTAGTATTCCTTCTGGAAAAATGATAGTTACATATAGAATAGCTAAAAATGTGAACTTAGACATTTGTGGTAGAAGCTGAAATTTATGCAGGAGGGTCTAGTACAGCACAGTCATCTCGGAGACGACCGACACGATGATGCTCACTCACTACATGATTCTCACTCACCACATGACTCTCAAGGACATCGTAAAGCACCACATGATTCTCACCCACAACATGACTCTCAAGGACACCGTAGACGTGGGAAGGGACCGGGACGTTGATACATTTGATGTGTATATTTTGAATTATATTTTTAACTTTGTCTATTTTAAATTATTTAACTTTGTGTACGTTTTATACTATATTTTGAATTATTCGAATGATTAGGCACCTACTAACTATTAGTGTGATTTGAATTATTTAATATTTTAAATTAAAATGATAATTTGAATCAATCTTTTGAATTAATAGAATTACTGGAATTAATGTTTATAATTACATAATATAATAACAATAAAATAAATATATAACACTTAGTTAAAATAAAAATTATATATATCGTATATATATATATATATATATTTATAATGAAATATTGAACAAGAAATATCACTTGTCCAAATGGTAAGACATTCATTCACATATACGAGAGGTCACGGATTCAAACCCCCTCTCACACAAAGAGAGGCTGATATTTGCATGGGTCGGACTCAGATCAGTTCAGCCCGCGGGTCTGACCCACAAAAAAAAAAATTTTATTTCACAAAGACAACGGCTCACAACCGTTGTTTATAGTCACAAATAAGGATATGAACATGCTACAACAACATATTTAATATGTATAGACAACAGTTAATAACCGTTATAGTAACATTGATAAGACAACGGTCCATTAACCGTTGTCTAAACTTGATACCTACTACAACAGGGGCTTCTACAATGGCATTTTTTATTTAAAGACAACGGATTTCCACTGTTGTCGTATCCATTTTTTCTTGTAGTGAAAAATATATTTTATTTATTCAATTTCTAAATGTATATATATAAATACATGAATAAAATTTTAAGTATTTATAAGTATATATATATATATATATATCAGTCACTTGTGTATATTTTTCTTTTTTATAACATAAACAATATCTATATACTATATAACATAATATATATATAATATATATATTCATAAGTTATGTAAATTAGGATATCACGTAATACATTTTGAAGACTTGGCCCTCACTTTTCTCTATGCTGTTTATGAATCTAAAGCCAAAGACCACGTCCTCATGCATTCTTTTACATTCCACCATCCTCTCAACCGATTTCTCCTCCCTCATTCTATAAACTCACACGATCTCTCCCAAACAAAAAGCACATAAAGTTATTTACTCACACTCTTGATTCTCTTTTTCTCCCACTCAATCTCAAAATATTTCAGTTTATCACTTTATTCTCTCAAGAGTTTCGTGATAGCGGTTGCTCCATTCTTTTTCTTCCTACAGTTTTGTTCGTCAGCGTCACTATAGAGGTAATACTTCCCACTATTTTCCAAGGATGCTTTAATCGGTGACACCCCAAAATAATTACCTATTTTGTGAGTATCATTTTTTTTCTTCCGCAGTGATATTGTGTGGCTTATAATACTCATTCTATATATATATATATATATATATATATATATATCTATTTGTAAGTGGGTATATGATGTAACTATTAGTGGGTTGATTATGGAATATATATATATTGTTGATGATCTGGTGAAATTTTTTAATTTATTTAATTTACTCATATATTCGTGTGTTGTACAGTTAATCTGCGGTATAATTCACTCAAGGGGTGCTTGGTATGGAAATCCTTCAATGGTAATGGGAATTGAGATATAATTGTAGTAATTATAATAGCAAATGAGAACAAATGAGGTACATAACATTATTTTTCCTCCTAAATAAGGTAATCAACACCCCCATTTGATTACCCCTCTTCACCTTGTAATCATCCTTCTCAATCAATCCCCCGTATCACAAACATCTTTCTTTTTTGTCCACTTTTTCCAAAATTGGAGCACAACACTATTGATATAACCACCATAAATACAAACACATATTCAACATATGTAGGATAAAAAAGGAAAATAAAATTTCATTCCCATTACCATTGAAGAATTTGAAACGCGTCCCTCAGGTTAGTTGGGGGAATTGTTGACAAGTTGAGAGTTTGATGATGATGTACATGTTATGGTGTTAAGATGTTGCATATACATATATATTTATATATATATAATTCTTAACTATTATATTAAGATAACTAGATTAGGAATTCAATTAGTAGGTTTGAGTGTCAGAGTCTATTCGTAAAATGTATTATGTAGATTATAGGATAATCTATAATAATAATTACTTGTAGAAATTTAGAATATAGATGAGTTTGGTTCTACTGCATATATATATATATATATTATACGACTTAATTCATTATTAAATTAATTAAAATTTTGATTCGATTTTTTTTGTTAAACTAAATGCATGAGCTTTGGAGGAAAAGTTTTACTTGCGAATTCAATAAATATTCTCAATTTAGTCAGATATAATTATTATTGTTTTACTGTGTCAAACCGTCTTTTTAAAAAAAAATGTATTAATAATAAATTTTCTGATTTTAGATATAATTTGAAAATTTATTTCTACTGTTTTCTAAGTAAAAATAATTATTATATTAGGCGACGGTGACAGCGAGGAGTAGGACATAAGGTTCATTGCATTCAATTTTTCATCCACGACATGTTCTTCGAGATGGGGTTTTGTTAATTTAACTCTACATTGGTTAGTAGAGCTCTAATGCATGTTTATTCAATTTTAAATGTTTATGTGAATTGTTGAGTTATCTGCTATGTGATTTCTATTCATGTTATTGTTATAGTCAGGGACCTTTATGAGGTCCAGGACTGACAAGTCTTCGGGTTCAACCCGCCGTGCTCAATGGCAAAGTGGCAAAGTATCTATGGAAAAGTGGCAAAGTATCAATGGCAAAATGGCAAAGTTATATGTGAATGTTTTTATGTGGCATTGATGACTTGCATGTTTACATTTATATTTAATTTTGAATAACTTAATTCTACTGAGTGTGCTTGCATACTCACCCCAATTATTTAAAATTTTCTGGTTAAGGAGTTGGACGGCGAGGAGTGGTGATAACGAATGTTTCCATTTTAGTTGCTATCATTATTATTATTATTATGAACTTCTAGGACCTAGTTTATCCTTCTTTAAGTTAGTTTCCTTTGAAACTCTTTTAAGAGATGATTTATTTCTTATGTTAGAGTCAATGTTTAGTTGAGATATTCAATTTTTATTTTAGTCTAGTATTTCTCATTTAAATTAGTTCACGGTCCTTTAGTTTTTTTTTTTTTAAAGTGTTCAACTATTTATTTACTTAAAAAAAGGATAGAATTTTGGGCCGTGACAGTGTGGTATCAGAGCAGGTCTACGATCTTGTAGACTTGTAAAAAATAAAGTGTTTTTACTAACTGGTCAATTTAGGAAAATAAAATAAAATTATTAAGGTCGTCAATCACCACCTCATAGCTCCAACTTAATAAGGTACGTGTATTTTTATTTTAAGTTATTGTGTGAAATCCTCATGCTATGCAATGTGATATGACTGATAATTTCTCCATGATATTATGTTCTATACTTTAATTACAATGAATTTCTCATAATATTCTATGTGACTGCATTATATACTTGCATTTCATGTACTGAGAAGGAATTATATACAAATTAAGGTACGAAAATTTCTATGCTACCGAGGTCATGACTAACTTTAGGGCTCCATAGGTTATGGCTCGTCTACCAAATACCACTAACTGTGTTGGTGTTAACCAAGCAAATCCAGTTAACCAGGCAGCTACTAATTTTCAAGACAATGCCGCAATTGTGGAGCAATTCCGTCGCTACAAACCACCCACTTTCAATGGAAGAGATGAACCTGCTGCTGTTGAAGAATGATTTTGAGCTCTCGATTGCATCTTTCATCTTGTTAGATGTACGACTCAGCAGTGTGTATCTTGCGCTGAATTCCAACTGGTGGAAGATGCTAACCACTGGTGGGAGGGCTATTGGAGGTCAAGGACTGAAAAAGAAAGGAGTGCTCTGACGTGGGATAGGTTCAAGGAGATTGTTATGGAGAGGTTTTATCCAGATTCATTCCAAGAGCAAATGGAGTCCAAATTTATTGGATTTCAACAAGGGAACTTGACTGTAGAGGAGTATGAAAAAGATTTTAGTAATTTGGCTCGTTTTGCTGGTGCTTTTGTTAAACGCAAGGATGAAAATATCGAGAAATATCGCGGATATATCGCAAATTTTGAGTATGCGATATGGATATTGGGGTACAATGTATTTTTTACAAAGTACCGTGGATATATCGCAAAATATCACAAAATATCGATATCGGTTCACTCGTAGTACAAAATTAATTGAAAATCGGGAAATATCGCAGATATATCGCAAAATATCGCACTACATAAAAAATCGCAATTTTTTCTTTTTTTATATTTTTATACAATTTTCAAATGATAATTTTTTTTTAGTGATTGTATATTCTTTCAAGTTTTATTTTTATAAATATATGGTGGAAACAGTGGTGGTGGAAATGGTGATGGAAATGGTGGAAATAACGAGGATGATCATTTTTCAAACTAAATGAGTTCATTCACTTGTGAGGCTGATTTCACTCATGCAACACAAGATATGGACCATGGAAGTAGAGCAGGAGGTCCAGGGATAGGTGCTATTGGAAAGGAATACATAAGACGACATGCTTGGAATCAAGAAGAAAGTTCAAGTGCTGATATTGAACCACTTTCAGTCGGTTTTGATTCAATGAATATGGACACTGATCATAGTGATATGTCTCAAGATTCATATGCTTCTGACATACATTCGAGTTTACAATTTGGTTGGAATACTCAAAATGTGTTTCAACATCTATTTTCATATAAACAAAATCATTGGGTTAGTGCACACTATCCAATCTATGGTGAAACAGTTGGAAGAGATAGAGAAACATATGAATGACATGTGCATAACTATATGCAGGATAATTCTAATGCAATGAGTTGGTACCAATATTGTTTGGACAAAGATGGGATTCCATCTTCTATATTTGAACCACATAGGTCATCATTTTGGTACTAAATGTATTGTAACATGTAATTCAAATCATCTTTTATTGTATTATGCATTATATTATTAATTAATTAATGTCAGACAATGATTATATAGTCCATTATCTATTTATTTGCTTTAAACATGTTAATTTTTTGTGATCTTAAATGAAACATATGCATAATAACATGCTATAATAATCCCTAAAATTTCATATTAAATTTCCAAAATTTTAATAAATTTTTTGTTATTTTTCTTTTTTTTTTGCGATATCGATATGCGATATCGATGGATACATCGATATTTCCGTAAATTTAAGGTTGCGATATTACTTGCGATAGCAATATTTTCATCCTTGGTTAAACGTACATCTCAATAAACTCATAAAACCTCAAAGGGCACATAAAAATCTTCTTGTGAACAAAAAGAAAGTTTGTTCATCTTTGCAAGAATACTCTTTATAAAATCTTGCATCGTAACTCTTCGAGCAAGCAAGTAACGAAAATCTTGCACCGTAGCTCATCGAGTGAGCAAATCACAAAAATCTTGCGTCGTAGCTCTTCGAGCAAGCAAGTAACGAGAAGCTTGCGTCGTAGCTCATCGAGCGAGCAAATCACAAAAATCTTGCATCGTAGCTCTTCGAGCAAGCAAGTAATGAAAATCTTACGCCGTAGCTCATCGAGCAAGAAAATCACAAAAATTTTGCACCGTAGCTTATCGAGCAAGCAAGTCACAAAAATATTGCATCGAAGCTCCACGAACTAGCAAGTCTCTATCAAACTCGCGCAAGCCTTCTTAAAGGTTAGCGAGCAATATATCTCGCGCAAGCCTTCTTAAAGGTTAGCGAGCAATATATCTCGCGCAAGCCTTCTTAAAGGTTAGCGAGCAATATCTCTCACACAAGCCTTCTTAAAGGTTAGCGAGCAAAAACTCTCGCGCGATCCTTCTCGAAAGGTAGCGAGACACAACCTTCCTCGCACGAGCTTGTACTAAATTAGCGAGGAACGACTTTAAACACCCTTATCGAGTTAATGATCTCGCAAAGGGTAATTCCTCATAAAGTCCCTTGACGAGCTAATTATCTCTATTAGGGGCAAACTTTAGAGCAATAAGGATAACATACAAAGTCTAATGAGTAAAACATGGACAACGTATAAACTTTTCCTTGAAAAGTAAATAATTTATCAAAAAGACTCGCGCTCAGAAATAACGTCTCTAGCCGAGCAACAGTCATGCAAGCCCACGGCTTGATCCCACCTTAAGTAGCAATGCGCCTTCTTGAAATCTCGATTCTTGAAGGCATTATTCCACCTTGAATGGTGATGCGCCTCCTCGTAGGCATGATCCCGCCTTAAGTAAAGATGCTCCTCTTGAAATCTTGATTCTTGAAGGCATGATTCCTTCTTCTCAGGTGATGCGCCTTTACAGGCATGATTATTCCGTCTTCTCAGACGATGCGCCTTTACTGGTATGATTATTTCGCTTTCTCAAGTGATGCGCCTTAACTGGCATGATTATTCCGCTTTCTTAGGTGATGCGCCTTTAAAGGCATGATTATGCCGCCTTCTTAGGCGATACGCCTTTATAGGCATGATTATTTCGTCTTTTCAGACGGTGCGCCTTTACAGGCATGATTATTCCGTCTTCTCAGGCGATGTGCCTTAACTGGCATGATTATTCTGCTTTCTTAGGCTATGTGCCATTAAAAGCATGATTATTCCGCCTTGTCTGGTGATGCACCTTTACAGACATGATTATCCCGTCTTCTCAGACGATGTGCCCTAACTGGCATTATTATTCCGTCTTCTCAGGCGATGCGCTTTTACAGGCATGATTATTTTGTGTTTTCAGACGGTGCGCCTTTACAGGCATGATTATTCCGTCTTCTCAAGCGATGCGCTTTACAGGCATGATTATTCCGCCTTCTCAGGTGATGCGCCTTCAAAAGGCATGATTATTCTACCTTCTCAGGCGATGCGCCTTAAAAAGCATGATTATTCCGCCTTCTTAGGTGATGCATCTTCTACAGACATGTTTTATTCTGTCTTTTTTATGAGGCACCTTAGTGGAGTTATTAAAGACCTATTGATGTATCGAATTCATCTTGCTAGCCCACTCGGGGGGCTAAAAGAGAAACTCTCAGTCCGTTGAAAAATGAAGGTACAGAGGGAAACACTGCTTTAAGATCAAGCTCCGACTGAAGTCAAAGCCCGATCTTGGGGGCTATTGTTGTGACTAGAAATATATGAATTTGGGCCTCCAAACTGGGGTCTACTAGAACCCGTGTTTAACCCTAAATGGGCCGAATTTCCTTAATGTAATAGTGTAGGGCCTGTTTATATTTATTTGTAATAGGCCCAGATGTAAATGGTAAATAGGTATTTTCATTCTTTTATGCTTGGCCCAGATGTAAATGGCAAATAGGTATTTTCATTCTTTTATGCTTGGCCCTCTATAAATAGAGGACCTCATCCACATTTGTAAAGGGAATCCAATTTATTCAATAATAAAAATACAGGCTAGGGGGCTCTCTTGTGAGCACTCAAAGCCACCATATTTCAGGGAGGAGCTCTCAAGCTCTTCCCGCAGTACTTGTGTTTTACTTACATTTATCGTTTTTATCCATTTATCGGGATACCCTGAAGCCACATTAAATCCACTCATAAAACCCGATAAATTGGTAACAACACGTGTATAACATGTATTTACAATACTATGCGTGTTACTTTTCTGATGGACATATTTTCCGACAAATATATCTTCCAGTGAGTTGTACCTTCAATTTTAAATTTCTTACAACAATATGCTTATTGTACCTCACTATCGAAAAAAAATGTGTCTATACTTTAGTGAATTTTTATAATACTTTATCAAATTGTGTCTGCGCTAATGAGTTTCTTGTAATACTTATTATACGAACTAAAAAAAACAGCATTAATATTCTTCCACCACAAAAACACTTCTCCCATTACATCATCATCGCCAAAAAAGCTCCATTACAATCACGCGTAAACCCAAAAAAATAAAAAGTTACAATACCGAAAAAAATTAAAGAGGTCTACATATATAAAACCAAAAAATAAAATTTAACAAAAATACAAAAAATAGTGTAAAATCAAATTTCCAACCTACCTGTAAATCCTACCTCTGCAGAATCAAATATCATCAAACTACATGTTTCAACATTTCCAACCTACCTCTGCAGAAAACTCCAAAATCAATTTTCTCAACATACCTATGTTTTAACATTTCCAGTGAGATTAGGGCAAGTCAAAGCCCTCAGCCTACATCTGTTTCGAATCAACGCAGTACGTGCCCTCAAACTAGCTCATTGTTAATCGAAGTAAACTATCGCCGAAAAGCTCCACCACAACTCCACTTGGCCTAACTCGAAGTCGCATCCATGGTAGATGCCCTTGTTTCTCACTCACCAGAAAAGCTCTCTATCATCGTTCGTCCACTATTCTTTGCCAAAATCAAAGCCTTAAGCCAGAAATTGGTGCTGCACAACACACAGCCATCATTGAAAATTGGAAATTCGATCGCCGCGCGAAGAAGCTCCTCCACAGCCACAAAATCTCTCCACTGCACGAAGACGCTCCCTTGTTCGAAGCCTTTCAAGCAGAGCAGCCAGGAATTCAGAACAACCGCCTGAAAACCAAAACACCGCCCATCTATTCCCCTCCCCTCCACCACCTGAAACCCAAAACTCAAAACTGAGAGAGAGTATTTAAGAGAGGGAGAAAGAGATGTGTATGTGTGAATTTAAAAATGTTTATTCAAAATAAAGTTTGATGCAATAGCTATTGTCGATCTGATTTTGGTCAGAGTGGTAAAGTTGTAAATGATGTGAAGTTTTAGTCCCTAGTTGTTATTGTTTTGCCTAATTTGTAACTATTTTTAAAGAGAGGCCTATTTTGTATATTAGTGTTTACTAGAGCCTCAATTTGTAATAAATTCTTAAAAAAAATTGGTAGTGTAAAACATTAAATTTATAAAATAAATAAAAGTTGGTGAAATATATATATAAATAAATTAGAAATAAAAAATAATTAATTTAATAAATTTTAAAAATGTGAATCAATTTGGACTTATATACTATTAAATACATAAAAATGAACAAAATAATCAAGTGATCGAGTGGAATATGCCTCCTCTAGGTAACCCGGAGGTCGGCAGATCAATTTCTCTGTGTGTGCATTATACACAAATTTCATACATACCTATAAAGGCCTATATATTATATGGGTCATTATACATAAACTACTAGGCCCTCAACCAAGTTGTTAGAGCCCGCCCAGGGCCCATGTTGACACGGATTCGAACTCAATTAGTCCAATTTTTTTATTTATGTAAAATATCATCATCGGCTGTTTTAATATTAAATAATAATTTAATATTATATTTAGTGACTGCCAATGACAATCCCTATGTATTAGTTTATGACTGCCTATGAAGGCTGCAAATCACCACTCAACCGAACCAAGACAGTCGCAAACCTTTGAGACTACCTAGACAGTCGCTAATATTAGTGACTTGTGTTTTAGCAACCAAAAACCGATTGCTAAAATGTATTTTTTTTAGTTATAGTCTACAACTAAAAATAATTCGTCTTTAAAACATAAAAGTAGTACTCTTGTAAAACCGACTCATAGTATGAAACTTATACAACAAGATGTACTTGTTGATCCTTTCAAAAAAAAGATTTACTTGTTGATACCACAATATGTGTTCACTGGTATCAGTACACTTATAAATAGAGTTGTCAATTTTGGTCTCGCACGCCCATTTTTTGACTAGGCTGGACTTAAAATATAATGTCCCAAAAAAATCAGACCATTTTGGCCCGCCCATCTGGCCCGGTGGGCCGCGGGCTGGCCCGTTTGGCCCGAATAGATTAATTTATTTATTTTTTAAGTATAGGGTTTAACTAGTACATAAATAAATCATATATTAATTTTAAACTAAATATTTTAATAAATTATTGTAGAATATATAATTATATTTAAAAATATTTATAGTTGATTTTTAATAATTTTAAACATGATTATTCTAAAAAAATGTATTAAGTATTTAATAATTATTTAGTAATTAAAATATTAAAGCATAACTATAAATATATTTTTTAAGCTTGTAGTGCTATTACAAATAGGTTTTGAGTTTGCAATTTGTATAATATAACTAATATATAAACTGTCTGATTATTTACAAATACAAAAAATAATTAGCAAGATGACATTAGAACTTCAGGTAATTTTAAAAATAAAGAATTAAACAAATATTCTAATTATAAAAGTGGTTATACAAAATACAATGATTTACTTATGAAATTTATATGTAATTAATTTTTTTTAAAAGAACACACATACAGCTAAATAATACCTATTTTGAATAATGGTGATAAAGAAAATTTGAGGTAATATACTTGTGGTTTTAATTTTATTTTTTATTTGTATTATTGTTTGTTACTTATAAATTATGAAAATAGATGGGCTATGCATGCGTGTAGAGTTTGTACTTTGTAGCATATATTTTTTTAAATTACTCCCTCCATCCCATAGCAACTTGCAAGGGGCGAGAGACACACAAATTAAGAAAAAAAAAGTGGAATAAAGTAAGAAAAGTAGTATTTGGAGGGGTAATTTTGTAAAAGTTTATGCAAAAAGTAAAGAAGTTAATTGGATTGAGTGTAATGTGGGCCCAAAAAGTGAAAAAGTAATGGCATTTTGTATAAATATGTTGATATTGTGAGGGTGAAGTTTATGAAATGATTTCCTTTTTTGGGTCTGCAAGTTCTTGTGGGATGTCCCAAAAAAGAAAGTATGTAAATTCTTATGGGACGGAGGGAGTATTATTTAAAAAATAAAAAAAATGGGCCGGTCTGGCCAATTAGCCCGTGGACTAAATTGGGCTGGGTTGGACTCATTTTTTATGGGTCTGATTGAAAAATGGGTCAATCTGGCCCAGCCTGTGAATGTGATTTGGTCCGGTGATCTGGACTGGGCCGCCCGGCCCAGTCCATTTGCCACCTTTACTTATAAACAGAAACTGCAACATAAAAATATTATAATATCAGTGAATACAAAAACATCTTATTATACAAGTTTCATCTTATGAAACATTCTCATAGAAGTTCTTGTAAATATATAATATTTTATACTACATTAGTATTCGAAAGAGGGATAAAAAGAACAATCGACCTAGGACCCTAAATTTTGGGGTTCTATTCGAATACAAATTTGTATATATAAAATAACTAATTAATTTTTTAATAAAACAAAATAATTAAATTTAAACTTTATTCATCTATTATACTTTTTAAAAAAAGTCTATTATAAAATAATTTAAATTTAATTATTAATTGATATCATATATTTTTTATCTATTCAAATATTTGTGTATATTTATTAGGTTAAATCAAAGCATAACCTATATTATATTCCCTTAATCAATTGTTATTTATACAAATTTTTTATCCTATAAAAGTAACCATTTACCACTTAAACCTTATTTTATACTCCCTCTATTCTATAGAAATTTGCATACTACTAATTAAAAAAATATCAATTTGTGTGCACGCTCACAAAATTATACATATATTTACTTATATATCACTATTTTATATAAAAACACCTTTTTCTTAGAAAAGTATACCACCCCTCAGAGTGCAATTGCTCAGAAATAGAGGGAGTAATTATTTTTCAATCACACTATGATTACCACAGCACTGGTATATTACATGCATAACTTTTGGAAAAATTCTAATATACAATATTGCACCAAATCTGACTCGTACAATATACCCAGTTAAAAATTCACGGATCCTTATCGAGTCAAACTGGGTCAAATAAAATTTTCAAGGAAAAATCTCGGTAGTCCCGGAATGTATAATACATAAACATATGTTTGATATTGTAAGACAAATTTTGTGTTACTATATCTTTAAAAAAATTGTACTTTTAAAGTAACTATAAGGATAATATGTATTTTTACAAGAACAAATATATGTTTCTTAATTTGTTTTTTTATTGATTTTATGTTGATAATATGCTGTTAATGTAATAATATCTTACATGTGTCACTACTTTATATAAAAGCACATTTTTCTTAGAAAAGTATACCACCCCTCAGAGTGCAATTGCTCAGAAATAGAGGGAGTAATTATTTTTTATTGATTTTATGTTGATAATGTGTTGTTAATGTAATAATATCTTACATGTGTTACTATCTCGACAGTTCCAAAATGTATATTACGTTAACATATGTGTGTTACTGTAAGACAAAATGTGTGTTACTACATCATTAAAAATATTATTTTTTTGTACTTTTAAAGCAACTATAAGGATAATATGTATTTTTACAAGAACAAATATATGTTTCTTAATTTATTTTTTATTTTTTTATTAATATTATGTTGATAATATGTTGTTAATGTAATAACATCTTACATGTGTTATTATATCATTGCAGTCCCATAAAGTATACTACATGAACATATTGTGTGTTACTGTAAGGCAAAATGTGTGTTACTACATCTTAAAAAATTATTTCTATAAAAATCAATAATTATTTATGAAAAACTAGTATTTTTTCTTATAGTAACACACATATTGACACATATTGATCTTACATTGTATTAAAAATATTTATTTCTACAAAAACAAATGAATATATGTAAAAAAAACATTTGTTCTTACGATAGTACACATTTGACCTTATAGTAATATAGATTTACTTATACAGTATCACCAACTGGGAGCGAAAATCCTGAAATTTCAAAATTGCTCAAATCCGACCCGACATGTTCAAAATTTGCGAATTTTGTTACTTTGACCTTGTTGACCCATAAATTTTTGAAAATTTCTATTTTAATAACATATTGCACGGTGCAATATAGCACTGGAGACTCACTCTAACTTTTGATACATTCCTTCTTAAAGAATTATATTATGATTCAAACTTATAAATTCATAATATATGTAGTGGTGCTCTATCCTATATTTCATTTCAAACCAACCAAGGATACAATACAATAAATAAATGAGTAAGTTTTATATAAATTTTTTTTATGATAAGCTTATTATGAAACTGCTTTAAAATATCGCATATTTGATAAAGTGTATCAAAATATTAATAAAAATACCGAATAATTGGGGTCAATAAAATCTATAAGAATTTTACACAATATCATTGGCCCAAATTTTTTATACTTCTGTTTTGGATACTTTTAGCTAAATATTTAATATTTTAATAATCCGAATTGGATACATTGTTTAAATTACACCTAAATGAGGCCTTAGTTAATTTGGAGTTCAATCCCACCCTTCATTACACTAAGGCCTCATTTGGTTCGTTAGATAAGCTAAAATAAATTAAATTATCTTATCTAATTTGATGTTTGGTTTAGCAGACAAAAGTCCAAGATTAATAAAAAGCCCAAAACTAAAATTCAATTATCTTATGAATGGAAGATAATATTATCTAAGGGAAGAGATATGATAATAATCTATTGTTTTTAACTTTACTAAAATACTCCCCTTATATTGAAAATGAGAAGCATTATTCATTTTATTTTTGTTTATGATATAAAGGGCAAAATTGTCAATTGCATATGTTTTTTTTATTAATCTTACAATCCAAACATTCAAATGAAATTATCTTGCACTACTAATTATCTTAATCCATCAATCCAAATATATTATTTAACTCCTACATAATAATCTCTAGATTATAATCTTGTCTAATCTATCTTGAGTTATTTATCTTATCCATTGAACCAAATGAACCCTAAGGAGTCATTTGCTAAGAAATACAAGAATGGAAAAAGGAGAAAAATGATTTCTCTCACCCAATTTCATGCGTTTGTTATTGTTGATTTGTATTACGGAAAGCCCAAAAAAAACCCAATATCTCATTTTCTTTATTAGTTTATTTTTCATTATCCCTCATTTTCAAACATAAGAAACTAACTTTCATATTATTTTTCTTCGTTCGTAAGATAAAAGTATCCATCCGTAAAAAAACATGCATATTTTTTTATGGATAGATACTTTCATCTTACGAACCAAATGAACCATAAATAAATAAACTATTATATCACATCACAAATCAAACATTTCCCATAATTTTATATCATTACAAATTTAGCCGATCATAACAAACTACTCCCAAAAATAAAACGATTCTAGTTACATACCCCTGGTGAAGAAAAAATAAGAATCAAAAGTTACAAACTATGCAAAAGCCAAAAAGTACCACCATAAACAATATGAACAAACTAAATAGTATAAGTTAGTGGGCCTTCTTTTACATTGGCCCAACTAGCCAGAGCTTAATATATTAAAATTTTTTACTCATATTTTCAGCAATATTTTGTCAAATAATTATACATTATTCATCAATCGTACAAACATTTTTATGCTTTTAAAAGCTAAATGGTAATTTTTCAAACCATATAATTCTTTAATTAATCTACGCAACCTAAAAATGTTTCTTTTTTCAATAATTTACCCCAAAATCAATTAAAATGAACACTAATTTTAAAGTAATAAAATAAATAAATAAAATAAAAATATTATATAAACCATTTATCAGTTTGAAAAAAAAAAGTCAAAATTGATTTGGAGAGCAAAACTCAAGTCGAGCTTAATATTAATTTAAGCCAAGCCAACAAACATATATACATTACAGAGTGAATTGTTCCAGAAATCGAGCGATAAGACAGTGCTAACCTTAACCTCGCAAATATTACATATATATATATATATATATATATATCCATAAAAGTTGAGAGAGATTATGGAAAGTGTATGAGATGAAGACAAGCATTAAATACTCATTTGTCATAACATATGACCAGGATAAGCTAGAAGCCACAGCTGGAGAAGTCATCACAGAGTGGAATTGGCCTGTTGAGAAGTAGCTGTACCTTAACTCCCGCAAGCAATGCAGTCATCGCGGTTAGCTAAGGAACATACCATTTGGGCCATTTTTGAATCATCATCAACAGCTCCTGTTTTAGCCTTATCCTGCACATCACCCACCACCATTTGGATACAGGATTATTAACACATATGAATATCAAGGTCAGAATGTATCTACTATGTGATTAGCAGTACCTTTATCATGGTAGTGTCGACTGTGAATTTGATAGCATCAGCTGCAGCGCGTGATCTTAGATAGTACATTCCAGTCTTCAAACCCTTAAAAGCACAAGTACAAGGTAAGAAAAACACCAAACAGGAGATATATGTATATTAACCAACTGAAAATAGCTTCACCTTAGACCAGGCATGGAAGTGGAGAGAAGTCAGCTTTCCAAAATTAGGATGGTCCATATGGATATTCAGGCTTTGACTTTGGTCTATATAGCATCCACGATCAACAGCCATATCGACCAATACCCGTTGTTTGATCTCCCAAACAGTTCTGACAAGAAAAGGAAAATATAATTAGCAGGTTAAGAAAAATTAGATAAACAGAAAATCCCACTGTTTGAGGTGGCGCATACTTGTAAATGAGTTTAAGTTCTTCTGGAATCTCAGGTATCTTTTGAACAGAACCATCCTCGTATATTATCCTGTTCTTAAGAGCAGGAGACCATAGCCCCATCTCCGTCAAATCATGAAGAAGATGCTTGTTCACCACAACAAATTCACCACTGATATTTGAAAACAACAATTGATTAAAAACCAACAAGGTGGAGCTGCTAAATGAATATTGTTAACAAGTGTAACCTTAGAACTCTTCGGCTGTAAATGTTGGAAGTGTATGGTTCAAAGCACTCATTATTTCCAAGAATCTGGCTCGTTGAAGCAGTAGGCATCGGTGCTATAAGAAGTGAGTTTCTCACTCCATCCTTTGCAATCATTGTCCGCAGAGCATCCCAATCCCATCTATCAGACGGCTTGACACCCCACATATCCGGCTGAAGAATTCCCTGAAACATATAAAGATGTTTTAGACATAATTCCCTTATAAGAGCACAATAAGGCTTAAAAAGATGGTTACAAGTGTACCTTACTAACAGGACAGCCATTGTATGTCTCATATGTGCCTTCTTTTGCAGCAAGCTCGCAAGATGCCTTTAATGCATGATAGTATATGGTCTCAAAGATATCCTTGTTCAACTGCTGCGCCTGCAATTAACAATAGAAGCAACAGACTTTGAGTAATTAAGTCGAGACAATATGTTACGATCCCACATCAGATCCACAAGAAATTGTGGATGGGTATATAAGTGGGAGTCAATCCTTGACCTTTGACAATGGTTTTGGATTAAGTTAGGGCTCCCTAGCTTATATTCCTAACACAATAAGGAAAACAAGTAATAGCACAGCCGCTTTCACCTCAGGAGAATCAAATGCCATGCCAAGCAAGATGAAGGTATCAGCCAGACCCTGAACACCAATTCCTATTGGCCTGTGAAGCATATTAGACCTTTTTGCAGTTTCAACGGGATAATAATTCACATCAATTATCTTGTTGAGGTTTAAAGTAACTATTGTGGTGACCTGCACAAACAGAATAAAAGATATGGATCTCAAAAGACAGTACATAGGAGAACTAAATACATAATCAAAACAACAAACAAAAACACACCTCAGCCAGCTTGTCAAAATCAAAGTATCTATTTTTTGAACCTATGCTGCCACAAAGCTTTGTTGACTGTGCTTCCATAGGAATACCCTTCAAGTAACAAGACTAATTAATTAAGCAAAGGAATTAAGAATATTCATAAAAGAAGTAATTCATCACATGTGTGTCTATAATAACCTTTTCTCTGACATATCGTGGTAGAGCAATTGATGCAAGATTGCACACAGCAGTTTCAGTAGGGCATGTGTACTCAATTATCTCAGTACACAAGTTAGAGGACTTTATGGTACCAAGGTTTTGCTGGTTGCTTTTTCTATTGCAAGTGTCCTGGAGGTGAAGAATTTAGGTCAGATAACAAGAAAAGAACAGTCAAAAGAAGGCTAAATAAAACATTAACCCTTATACAATCTATGATACCTTATAAAGCATATAGGGGGTCCCCGTTTCAATTTGTGCCTTCAAGATTTCAAACCATAGACTTTGTGCCTGGACAACTTTCTTGGCCTTTCCCTGAGCCAAAACAAATAAATAACTTCAGAAGCCATTCATGAACAAAACATCATAGCATATCAAATACAGATCATAATGTGTTTACCTCTCTCTCATACTTAGTGTATAAAGCTTCAAATTCCTCACCCCAACAGTCAGCCAACCCGGGAGACTCACTTGGACAAAACAATGACCAAAGGCCATTTGATTGAACTCTTTGCATAAAGAGATCAGGTACCCAAAGCCCATAAAACAAATCCCTTGCACGGTGCTCCTCCTAAAAATAGAAAGAAATTAAAAAAAAATCTTTATAACAACAAGGACTGTATTGCCATAAACATAAAGAATAAACAATGAAAGAATATTAACTACATATCGACTAAATAGTTTCACATAATAGTGTAATACCTTTCCATGGTTTTTCCTCAAATCAAGAAACTCAAAGATATCAGCATGCCATGGCTCCAGATACACAGCAAAAGCACCTATTTTCATCAGAGAGTAAAAGAATATTAAAATGAATTAATATGCAAGAATTATGACAGCAAATCAACAGAAGCAATTGTGCACACCTTTCCTCTTGCCACCCCCTTGGTCCACATAACGAGCAGTGTCATTAAACACTCTCAGCATTGGAACAATGCCATTGGATGTTCCATTTGTTCCACGTATATAACTTCCTGTAGCACGAATGTTGTGCATAGACACCCCAATTCCTCCAGCTGATTTGCTGATAACAGCACACTCCTTCAATGTATCATATATCCCTTCAATACTATCCTCCTTCATGCATATCAAGAAACAGCTGCTCAACTGCAATTCATTGAAGAAGAAAAGGCATAAGTTTTCAACCAATTACCAAAATTCTTTCAAATAGCACATGGTCAACATCCATAAATAAGACCTCTACAAATTACAAAATGGGTAATTTTACAGTTTTATCATACTTGTGGCCTAGGTGTTCCAGCATTAAAAAGGGTGGGAGATGCATGAGTGAACCATCTCTGAGACAACAGATGATATGTTCTTATAACTGAATCAATATCATCTTTGTGGATACCAACAGCGACCCGCATTAACATGTGCTGAGGCCTTTCAATAACCTTCCCCTGGACCTTAAGCAAGTAGGATCTTTCAAGGGTTTTGAAACCAAAATAATCATAGTCAAAGTCTCTGTCATATATGATCTCACTGTCAAGACGGGCAGAATTCTGTCAAGGAAAACAAAACAGCATTAATATATTGAGAAAAAGAGGCATTCAGTAGAAATGAGTTCAACATTATTTGTTTGCCAAACCAATACCTTGATTATGATTTCATAGACATCATCTGCAATCAACGGAGCAGTAAGTCCTGATCTCTCATTGAAATGATTGTACATGTCTTTGATTCTGTGATAATTATGCAAGAATATATTTGAGGGAAAAATTCATGTATAGAAGTCCTATTATTGCAAATGTATGGTTAAGAGTAAAGTGATTCACTTACGATTCAGAAAAAGATTTCTTAGTGTTCTTGTGAAGATTTGAAACAGCAATCCTTGCAGCCAACTGCATATGTTAGAATTTTACATAACAATCACATGGTAATTTGGGGAAGAAATGCCAGAATTGCACATCAAGAAAAACAATAGAAGCCAGCAGCATATTTCCTAAATAAGAGAAGATGTGCACACGTGCGGCAAATCCAGAACCAAACTAAAAAGGTAAAAATATGCAGAACATAAAGCAAAATCACAAAAACAGGGTGGCATGATAACAATCTTTTTTACACCATATCTAAGTCACATTACAAAAAAACTATGAGTTGGAATTTTTTCAGGATAAATCAAATTACATGTAAAATCACACTCAATTGCAGCGCACAATTAGATAAACATAATGATCTGTAATTTAGAAAAAGCAAATTGCAACCAGATAAACTACCACAAAAAGTCATGAAACATAAATTAAATCTCTTATATCAAACAGTAATTTATCAGATCCGGGACCAGACCTAACAAATAAGAGCAGGAAACAATCAATAAATACCCAAATGTATAATCAAACTCACAGAAGCATAATCAGGGTGGTTCGCCGTCATGGCAGCGGCAGTTTCCGCCGCCAACTCATCAAGCTGACTAGTGGTGACGCCTTTGTAGACTCCGGCGCAGACTTTCTGGGACACCAAAACTGGGTCACAGTGTTCACTGCTCAATCCATAGCTCAGCTTTTTAAGCCGAGCAGTTATCTTATCGAAGTGAACGGTCTCCTGCCGCCCGTCCCTCTTCACGACATACATTTTCCAAGATAATTGCAATATTCCACTCAGTGAGGACTTTCAACAAACAGTTTGCGGGTATCAACACTGACACAACAAATCGATCCTTTGTGCTCTGAGTATTCTCTCAAACAGAGATTTGGGAAATGGGGTTTTCGATGTGTACTTAAATAACTTTAGGGTTTGAGCGATTACCCTCCAATTCTGGAAATTTGGCTAGTTTTGAAGTTTTCCCGCCTAAATCGAGAAAGAGAGCGTGGGCAGTGGAGGGAATTTGGAACGTTTGACAGAATAGTGGACGTGGGACCCTTTTATTAAATCAAATGAGTTGGCTTTCATCGCAAGCTTGTGGACCACTCATTTGATTAATTAACTACGCCTCAATCTTTGAGCAAAAGAAATTTTTTACTCGAAATTTTAAAATGGCCCTGGGTGAGTTTGGCGTGCACACATTAATTAGTTACATCATAGGAGCTATTTTACCTTTTGATAGATTTGGCGTCATTTCATTTGGGCCGGAGATCGTTTTTTCAAATTTTATCTCAACCGTCCGATTATCTGTTTCTTTTATATGGTACTCCCTCCGTCCACGATAAATGGTCCACGTTGCCTTAAATGGTCGTTCACAATAAATGGTCTACTTACCTAAAATGAAAAACTTACAATCATTATTTTTATTTTTTATACACATATATTCACTTTTACACATCACATCAAGTACTTTTTTAATAATTAAACATTTTTTTATACTAATACACTCACTTTTACACATCAACATCTACTTTTCTTAATAACTGTGCACAGCAAGGGTAGTCCAATTTTCATGGACAGAGGGAATATGTCTTAATTAACGAATCCGTTACAATCTTCTCATCCATAAATAACCTATCTCAATTATCAATTTACCTCACACAAACATTTTTCTTTTCTTTTCTTTGCATAATATGACCCAACTGATACAAGATTTCATCATTCAGCACGCCAAGCTTGCAAAGTTGAATGAATCAAATTCATCTTTATTGTAAATGAGGTAATGCTTGAGTACTCTGTCTTGTCTCTTTATTTTAGAAGTCTTAATTAGTACTCCTAAGAGTTTCCAAATTACTTTAGACCCCTTTTTGTATAATTTGACCGTTGAAATTTTCTTATCAAAGAATAAGAAAATCAAAAGTTTTCTCTCAATCTCTTTAATTTTTACGATTTACTTTGGTCAATGAATATGACTAATTTTGTGTTTGTATACGTAAATTGATCAGATTTTTCCTAGCAAAAAAAAATTAAAATTTTACCTCTCATGCACATCATATCATCACAGAAGGATGTCCCCAAATAAGGACAAGACATGTTAATAGACAATGATGTCTCATATACTACTTGAATTTTGTCTCTGTGATTCTCACTTCACTACAATTGTTGCAGTTCATAGGAGGGCGTCGCTAAATAAGGAGAAGACGTGTTGACAGACAATGATGTCCCATATACTAATCGGATTTCGTCTCTGCAATTCTCTCTTTAAAAATGAAAATTCATTGACCAAACAATTTTTATTTTTTTTATATTTTGGATGATGAGAAATTGTACTTGAATGTAATGATTTTTCATGTACAACTATTATTATTACTTTTTTTTATATTAATATCATTTAATCATGTTCATAGTCAATTTTTGTTAAAATTGTCATAAAAAATAATTAAAAAAAACACCTAAAATTATTATTATTGTTTTTTTTAATCAAGACTTATTGCTAATCTTTATACATCAATTGCATTAATTACAAATTTCATACTTATTTGAAATCACCGTAATAAGTGCACAAAATCAGTACTTATAATATGAAATTTGTATCATAATAAACTTATTTATTGATTAGCTAATTGTTTTGTTAATTTAATTATAGTAATACATAATTGAAATAATTATTCTAAAAGTCATATTCTTATTTCAATCAATAATTATTTCTAATTATATATAAATCCAATTAAATATCTTCAATTATGGATGATGATGATATATAGTAAATCTAATTAAATATTTAAATATTTATTAAATATTTAAATAATATAACTATTTGCATATTTATTTCTATATGGATGATCATTTTTTCTCTTGTGATTTATATCCATTGGATCTTTTAATTAATTGATTTTGGAATAATATTTATAGCATTAATATTCAGCGCCATTTAGGGAGACGTTATGTTTTGATTAATTGACTAATAAATAAGATATTTAATTGAGGCTATAATTTTTCATACATTACATTTTTTGCATTATATTTAAAGTAGGTTTGTAGCTTATGTGTTTTCTTTATTTAAGTAATATATACATACATATATATATATATATAAACAATTAACTTCAATTATTTATTTACATAATTTTTTTATTTTTGTAATATTTTTTATGGCATTAATATTAACATCACTTAGGGAGACGTTATGTTTTGATTAATTGATTAATGAATAAGATATTTAATTGATGCTACAATTTTGCATACCTTACACAAGTAGGTTCGTAGGTAATGCATTTTCTTTATTTAAGTAATATATATATATATATGTACACTTATATATACACAATTATTTCAATCAATAATTGTTTCTAATTACAAATTCCTGATTCTAAAAATCAGTGTATTACTTAATAATATCAAATAGATCCGTTGGAGGAGATCCGTTTCAAACCCCTCTATTTTAGGTAGGTGCAGGTATTGGTTGTCCTTGTCTGACAGAGACCATACCTAGTATGGTAAAGTTTCTGATCCGCCGTCTGCACCTCTGAGAAGCATTAAATGTGCTCAGTCTCCGTACATAAGTGTCGCCTTCTAACTGGTCGCTTTGTCAATGGCTAGTTTGTCGGCATTGACTTTACTGAACCTCGTACATTTATAACTCTGAGTCTCTCGTTCTTTACTCAGCATAAATGTTTGTCTTATGTTGGAGACTCTGACATTCTTTCTGCTTCATCAGACTTCCATTCGCACATGTAACCTTTGGGTCTCAGGACTTACAAATATCAGGTTAACTGATACTAGGCCCAAGTTAGGTCTTATGAACATCAGAAGGACGTTCAGCCTGATCAAGGTTACATGGTGCCTTCACTGATAGAGACTTCCCTGAGCATCTTAGTCTACTCAGTTCTGTCAGGATCAGTGGTCTTCTTCAGGATGGCTTCTAGGCATCTTCAGGAGTCTTTCTAGGTTTTTCAGGTTCAGCTTCAGGTTGTTCCTCTTCAGGATGATCAACGCCTTCAGGGTTGGAGATACTTCAGACTTCAGACTTTAAGGACGTCTCCATCAGTCTTCACTCCTCAGTACGTTCTCCCTGAACTGAATACCTGTGAATAGAAAATCTATTCTAATCTATCTATCCTGAGCCTATCATCCTGATAAACTATACTTAGGCAAATTCATCAAGGGGTTTTGGGATCTAATCAAAACACTCAGATTGTCCCAACAATTTCCCCATTTTTTATGATGCCAAAACCCTTAGAAAAATCCTACCATCTAAACAAGTTACTGATACTATCAGTATTCAGTTCAGGAACCTATATCAGGTCCTTAGTTCTATAAGATGGAAACAGGAAAGGGTTAGTACAGTTCTTGATAAAGAGCAGAAAAGTAAATCAGGAGTCAACGAGATGTTGTCTCAGGAATGTAAAAAGTTTCATTGATATAGTAGTTAAGTACAAGTTTTCCTGAAACTATTACAAGATTCCTGAAACAAAGATCCTGACAAACTATTCTAATCTTCATCATCCCACCTAGCCAAGGAAATCCCATACTTCTTCAGGACTCTGAGCTTGACTTCATGAAACTTCTTCTGATCAGTAAGGCTTCCAATTCTTGATGCAATCCTTGCAATCTCACTTCTGATCAGATCCATGTTCAGGTGGTTGTTGATGCAGAGGGTTGGAGGCGGATAGGTGATGTGCTCAGGTGCCTTGATCTGAACTCCTGCTCTGTCAGCATGTCGATCAATCTGATCCCAGAGTTCTCTATGATGCGAGGCCATCCATTCAGCAAAGATGGTGTTTTTGTCCTTGCCTTCGGATGTTTTCAGCCAGTTCCCGACAACATAGTACTGATCCACGAAATCCTTCTTGACCGGAATCCATGCTTCATTCATTTCAAGAGGTACAAAGTTGTCCACGTATTCGAATACGATGGGACTGACATCCTGAGAATCAACCTTCTTCTTAGATGCAGCAGCTTTCTTCTTCCCAGCTTCAGGGGCATGCTTTTTCTTAGGATCAGTCTTCTCCTTCAGCACAGCCATGCCTTCCTTCAGCTTTTGGAGCTCAGTGGTCTGGCTCCTGACCTGCATCGCAGTCTCCAGAGTCAGCTACTTTGTCTTCTTCCTTCCCCCGACAATGGGATCACCAGGGAAGCGTTGCTCCTCACACTCCTCCATCAGGTCTTCCACGGAAACATCAGCTTTCCGTTTCTGAACTGACTTGGGATTTTTCAGAGCTTTCCCTTCCCCCTTTTTGGCAGCATCAAAGAGGTCCTTGTCCTCATCGACTTTCTTCTGAATATCATGAATCAGGATCCCCTGAGATGCTTACTGATCGGTCACCACTTTGAACTCCTTAGCCAGCTTGTCATTGGCTTCAGCTCTGAGTAGGCTCTCGGTCAGATGACTGTCAAACTCCTTCCCCATTGCATTCAGCTCTTCCTTCCTCTTCAGGTTTTCAGTGAGCATTGTGTTCAGAGACTTTTGCAATGCTTCCTCAGAAGCTTTCTGACCCTCCCTCCATCTGGTCAGTAACTGGTCATCCGCCTTCCCTGCTTCTTCCTGAGCCATTGTCCTGACCTGGGCCTCCTGCCCCTTCAGTGCTTCAGCAATCAGTGCCTTGATCCTGTCATCCAGGCCACCGAGTGAAGAGTTATCATTGTTTGCACTTGGTCAGTAGTGACCCCGGTTGATCGGTGTTGTTCAAGGCTCAGGAATCTATCACTTGATTCCTTCCTAGCCTTGTTCAACTCCTCAGTGAGATTCTTGATTTTCTCACGCTGACGATAGAGCTTGCCTAGGATAGTCCTTCCCAACAGTGACACTCCCACTGAGATGGTTCGGATCTTCCTTTTCTTCACTGACTTAGGTTGGGTGGTAATCTTCGTCGGGACCTCTCCAGTAGCCTCAGCAATCCCGGTCCCTGGGAGTGCATCATCGGCCGGTGCACCTCTTCCCGAGGTCGCATCTTCCCCGACTACTGGCACAAGTGCCATAGATGGGTTGGGTTGAGGATTGTTAGCCCTGACGATCCGGATGAAATCCTCCTTGTTGATGACTTGGGCATAGGAACGAAGCCCAAATCTGTCTAAGATTCTCTGCTCTTCATCCCTGAGATTTTCTTCTCTGATTGTTTTTATCAGGGCCGACACTTCAGGAACCGAGGCCTTCCTCATCATCACCAAAACCAAGAGTCTGATGACCTCCTCACCATAGGACTCCTCCAAATCAGGAAAGTTCTGTTTGACAAATCTGATGGCCTGACATCTGGCATCCATCTCGAATGGAGTTAGCTTTGGTGGTGTTGACTCGTCCTGAGTTTCTTCCTCAGCCTCCTCCGGATTATCAGATTCGGACTCAGCATCATTGGAAACAGTCCACTTCCTGCCTCGATTGCCTTCCAGATCCTCATCATGGAGCTCCTCCTGAGCCTCCACGCTCACGATCTCCTGATGCTCTCCCTCTCCAGCATCAGAGCTCCCTTGCTCCTCCTGAGCAACTTCTCTTTCTCCTCCTTCATCACCTTCTTGGTGCTCCTCCTGAGCAGCCACTGAAGGTTCAGCCTGAACCTCCTCTCCGATCATCTCCACCACCTTCATCACTGGGTCCTCCTGAACTGGCTCCTGAACAGGTGGAGCCTGTTCCCCCTCAACCTTAGCTACCTCCTCCTGAGGTGCGGGCTCAGTGCCAGATGCTGCTGCTGTTTTAGATGATGGAATTTCAGTAGGTGCCAAAGAAGAGATTGGCACAGCAGCAAGTGTGGCGGTTGATTCGGATGGTTGATCAGGGTGATCAGATTCAGTGTCAGAGTCATGGAGCATTGTCTTCTTCTCGCCGATGACAATGCCTTTGACCTTCACCCTCTTAGGTCCAGACTTGACTGGCTCCTCCTGAGCCTTCTGGGCTACTGCCTTGCCTTTTCCACCCTTGCTCCTTGATACCTTCTAGATTTCAGTATCGAGCATTCTCTTGATTGTATCAACAGAGTTTTTGAAAAGGATGTTCTTGTCCTTGAAATCCTCATATCCATCTTTATCAACATCTCCAAGAAAGCTTTGGAGCATTACTGACAGTCTTGATCCAAAGTGAGGATTTTTGTCCAGCACGATCTTGTCTCCCATCAACCTGACCTTCTTTGACTCCTGGACAAGTTTCTGAAGGAAGAACTCCTCCAGTCGATCAGAGCATTGTCCACCACGGCAGCCAAACCCCTGATCTTGGGCTAACTGATCTGCTCCATGCCTCCCATGAAGCCCATGATGCTCTGGACAACAACCTCGAATAGCAACTTGTATTCAGGTTTCAGGAGTTTTTTGTTCATTGTGTTGTAGATTATCGTAGGAACAATCAGGTACTCGTTCATACAATCCTGCTCCTCTCCAGCCCTATAAGCAGTCAGGTCTGCCAACTGCTTCTCCTCAGTAGAATGCGGTAGATTGTAGGTCTTCCTGATGAGATCCCTGACATTGATCCTCTCAGTGAAGTGTTGAACTACTCTCTTCCCATTCTTTTACACCGAGCGCCTGAGTGGAATCACTGATTCCCACTCATCATCCTCGTTCATCTTCAGATTGGCATAGAAAGCAATGATCTGATGAGGGCAGACTTTGGCTAGCTTCTTGGTGATGAAATCTAGGAGCCCAGCCTGATTGATGGCTCCATAGACCTGAGAGAGCTCCTTGATGGTGGATCGATGAGAGAAATCCACCAGCCACTCGTAAGACACTGTCGACTCAACTTCAGAGATGGCAGCGTGAAATCTCCTAGTGTCTTCGAGAGATTGAGCAGCAGAAGAAGTCATGGATGCAAAGGAAATAGGAGATGTATTTTTTGCAGAAACTTTTGGGTTAGAGAATATGAGTGCGCAAATTATGAAATGTGCACAAAGCTTCCTTTTATACCCAAAGATTCAGTTTTAATGAACGGTTTTGATTAAAAGTCTTTTGAAATTCAAAGGATTAGATGAAGGGGTATATCCGGAATAAAACTTTACCAAATTCAGTTTTCAAAGCTAATCATTCAAACTTTATGGAAAACTTTTCCCGCCCACTTTGCATTTAATGCGTGTCAGAAGAATGTTTGAAATAAATACGCATTTTACATTTAATAAAAAACTGAATAATAAATGAATGGCTGGGATGAAAGTTTAAAAACCTGTGATTGATGTGGTGTCAGACATGATCAGAAATGATGCAAGCAGACCATAATTAAAGCAAAGGTTCAATAATACATACCAGTCAGTCAGATATAGAAACCTGACTGATACCTCTGAGTCTGATCAGGGTGACAAGCCCTGAGCTCTGTGTCCTGAACCTAACTCTAAACTGATCCTGAAGATCTAAATCTGATGTCTGTTCCCCCTGAAAGCCATCCATCTATCTGCAACCTGATCCTGAGTTAGTCATTCCTCCTGACCACCTTGTTCAATCCTGAACTGAGGTTCATACTGAACCATCTACTCCTCGGTCAAGAAGTCCTAACTCTACTAACAGCTCAACAAACCTGGTTTCAGGCAAAGCCTTAGTCAGGATGTCAGCTCTCTGCTTGTCAGTAGGGATCCTCTCCATCCTTATATCCTTCTTCTCAGCATGATCTCTTATAAAGTGATGCCTGATGTCTACATGCTTACACCTTGTGTGTAAGACTGAGTTTTGGGATATGGCAATGGCACTATTATTGTCACAATAAATTGGGACTTCAGTGGCCTCAACTTGGTAGTCTCTCAGTTGTTGCTTCAACCAAAGGATCTGGGAGCAACAACTGCCAACCGCCATATACTCAGCCTAAGTAGTAGACGTTGCAACACTGGTTTGCTTCTTAGAAAACCAAGAGATCAGTTTACTCCCTAGAAACTGACATGTGCCTGTAGTTGATTTCCTATCAAGCCTACAACCTCCATAATCAGCATCAGAATAACCAGTCAGTTCTATGGTGTCATCAGAGGGATACCAAAGTCCTAAATTGACTGTACCCTTCAGGTATTTCAGTATCTTTTTGGCACTCTCTAGATGACTCTTCTTCGGATCAGACTGATACCTTGGACAAACTCTGACTGCATAAGTGATGTCAGGACGACTTGCAGTCAGGTACAATAAAGATCCAATCAGTGCCCTATATTCAGTCTGATTCACTGAGGTCCCCTCCTTGTCAGGATCCAGCTTCTCATTTGAGTTCATGGGAATACGTGAGACTTTGCTGGTCTGAACTCCAAACTTCTGAATCAAGTCCCTCGCATACTTGGACTGATTTATGAACATTCTGGAGTCAGATTGCCTGACCTGAAGACCTAAAATGAAGTTCATCTCTCCCATCATTGACATCTGAAACTTCCCCGTCATCAGCTTGGAGAATTTCTCACAAAGTTTCAGGTTAGGTGATCCAAATATTATGTCATCCACATAAATCTGAACCAAGAGAATGTCTTCCCCTTTGGATATCATGAAGAGGGTCCTGTCCACTGTTCCTTTCACGAACCAGTGGTCTATCAGGAACTGGGAGAGTGTATCATACCAAGCCCTGGGAGCTTGTTTCAGGCCATAAAGTGCTTTCTTCAGGTGATATACCTTATCACCAACTTTGAACCCTGGAGGTTGTTCCACATAAACCTCCTCGTTCAGTACACCATTCAGAAAAGCACTCTTTACGTCCATCTGATACACTTTGAACTTCTTGAATGTTGCATAAGCCAAGAACAACCTGATTGCTTCCAATCTTGCAACTGGAGCAAAGGTCTCATCATAGTCGATTCCTTCGGCCTGAGAGTATCCCTTAGCTACCAGCCTGGTCTTGTTCCTGACAACAACATTCTTCTCATCCCTCTTGTTCTTGAAGACCCACTTGGTGCCAATGACATGTTGACGCCTAGGTCTCTCAACTAACTCCCAAACCTGATTCCGCTCAAACTGATTGAGCTCATCCTGCATGGCTAGTGATATGTTTTGTTGCTTCCTGAGTGATCATGAACCTAAGACCATAGAAGAAGCTCCAAAGGACAACCTTGTCCTGACCCCCTCATTGACATCACCAATGATGTCAGCCAATGAGTGATCATCTAGCCACCGCCTTCTGCTGATGGCTGCACTGGGAGTTGCTGACGTTCCCTAGCCTGATCCTGAAACATTAGACTCGACAATAATAGGCAAAGAATAGGAACGAGCAAGAACAGGGGACACTGAGTCATTCCCTGAGGGTTGCACAATATCAGGGACATTGTTTCCCCCTACAGAGTTGGACTCAGTAACTGTCTCAGGTGCAGAAGCATCATCACCGACAATACGTACCTCAGGTTGAGTCTGTGCATCCGTCTGAGACTCAACATTCTCCGAGGCTGGGGCTTGCTGAGGGTTGGCCTGAGGTCCATCCTGATCATCATCATCATCCCATCCTTGGGAGCATTCACGAATTTGACCTTGAACTCAGGATTCTTCAGGCTCAGTCTTGTCACCCTCTTGGTAACCCCCTCAGTGTCAGGACTCGGAACCTGTTTTCTACGCACTGATGCAGTTTCATCAAACACAACATGAGGTGTTTCCTCCACACAAAGGGTCCGACAGTTATATACCCTGAAAGCTTTGCTGACTGAGGAGTATCCTAAGAAAACTCCCTCATCAGACTTGCTATCAAAGGCTTTAAGCTGATCTTTCCCATTTTTCAGGATGAAACACTTACACCCAAAGATATGGAATTAGGATATGCGAGGCTTCCTTTTATTCCACGTTTCATAAGGTGTCTGAGCATGTTGTTTGTTCAACATAGATCTGTTCTGAGTGTAGCAAGCAGTGTTGATTGCTTCAGCCCAGTACTTCTTGGGCAGTCCTGACTCAGCCAACATGGTCCTGGCAGCTTCCTTCCGGTTCCTTCTCTCAGCTACCCCATTCTGCTGAGGGGTCCTGGCTGCAGAAGTCTCATGAGCAATTCCAAGGTCAGTACAAAAATCAGTTATAATTGAGTTAATAAACTCAGTTCCCCGATCTGATCTGATCCTGACGATGCTCTGCCCCTGTTCACTACTCAATTTCTTGAGTAACTCCGGAAGCTTGACCTGAGTCTTCTTCTTGTTCAGCAAGAAAGTAACCCATGTGTACCTGGAATAATCATCAACAACAACAAGGGTATATTTCCTACCATTCATGCTGACAGGAGTAATCGGACCAAAGAGATCCATGTGCAGGAGCTGAAGCACTCTGTCAGTTGAGAAGGCATCTTTCTCCTTGAATGAAGCTTTGGTTTGCTTGCCTTCCTGACATGCTCCGCACACGTGGTCTTTGCTAAAAACTTCATTAGGCATTTATGCCCAAGCCAACTGAGCTCAGAAGAGCTCTTAGCGAGCAAACAAGTTTCAGGAGAGCTGCTCTTGAAGTCAGCAAAATAAACGTTGACTCTCCTGACACCTGTAATCAGAACCTGCAGTGTAGATTTGTCTTTGACAAGGCATATATTAGATGTAAACTCTACACTACATCCTCGGTCACAAAACTGACTGACCGAAAGCAGGTTATGCCTAAGACCCTCAACATAGGATACATTAAGCACTCTAACAGAACCAACAACAAGGGTACCGAATCCTCTGGTGAAACCCTTAGAGTTATCACTAAAGGTTACCTGCGGGCCTTCCTGAGCTACGTAGTCCTGAAGGAGATCACGAAATCCGGTCATGTGCCTGGAACACCCTGAGTCCAAGTACCAGTTCTTCATCAGATCCTCTTTCCTCTTCTTGTAGCCCGCAGCGACCTGAAAAGAATCAGGCCTCAGGTACCCATCTCGTATTGGGTCCTACAGTGTTAGCCATACCCTTCGGGATCCAGATTCGTTTAACAATTCTGATGGCATCAGAAGTGTAAACCTGTCTCCCTGAAACATCAACATACACTGTCCTCTTCTTCCTTTGTGCCTGGGAAGTTGAGGGTGTATGTGTGTCAGCCTTAGGTTCAAGAGCCCTGGATTGATTCCTGGGGGCGGGCCTCCTGTTCCTCCTTGGCCTGGGTGCATTGTGCTGCTGTCTGTCCTGGGAAGGAGCAGCACGGGCCTGACCTCTAGGCACTTGAGGTCTGGCCTGAGTGTTATCGGAGTCAGGTCTCCGTTACCTTTTAGGGGCCACTTGGTTCGTCCTTCTCCTTTGAGGATTGGGATGTTCCTGATGGGCCCTGTGCCCTGTCTGAGGCCTCTCGACCTCAGTAGTCCTTGGCCTTGCCTGAGGTTCCCTCCGGCCTGAGTTCCTTCTACCCTGAGCATTCTGAGGCCTAGCCTGAGAAGTGCTGGGGCCAGAGTTCTTTCCGGCCTGAGGGTTCCTAGGCTGAGCCTTGAAGTTCCTTCGGTCCTTCTTCCTCGGCTCAGGATGAGGAGCCTGGGCCTTTCCCTTAGGTTTCGGCCTAGATTCCTCAGTCCATTGCCTGACAAGTTCAGGCACTTTCTCCTTCCCTTTGCCTTTATCCTGACGAGCAACACTTGGGCTCTTGTCGTCAGTTTGGGTAGGGACAAACTTCTTCTGAGAGTTGCTCTGTGAAGCACCTCTTTTCTTCTTGCCCTTTGGGTCTTTAGAGACATCATAGTCTAACCCAACTTTTGCACCATCAGTCAGCTGAGATAAACTTGTTAACTCATCAACCACTTGGGAAGATGTGTGTAACTTCTTCAGCTTCTCCTTAAGGTGCCCATTTGCCTTTTTCAGGGCCTCAATCTAAGTGGTGTATTGAAGCACCAGCTTCTGATAAGCATTCTCTTTTGAGATCAGCTCAAGATCCCAAGCGGTTTGCTAAGCACTAAGGCGAGCTTGCCACTCAGTTTCGAACATCTCTCTCAGAGCTATACGCTCAATCATCTGCTGTTCCTGAGCAAGGAACTGATCAGTGTCACGAGTCTCATCATGCCTATTCCGGGCATAAAGTACACCGTTCAGTCTTTCAACCGCCATTGGAGTCTCATCATGCCTATTCCGGGCATGAAGTAACTCTTCCTGGAGATTTACTAGTCTGAGGGCTTCCTCAGAATCTCTCATTCTGAGAGACTCAGTTAACCGATCGTTCTCACCACTCAGTTATGCATTCACATCCACTGTGTGAATATGAGTCTCATGTAGCCTCGAGAAATCAGCCATCAATTGCTCTAAAGCGAGCCGAAGGTTGAGATCTCTTGCTGAGTCTAAGCTAAGCTCAGGTGCGTGATCAGGAGAAGAGGCAGAAGAACATACCTCATCATCTGCCATCAGGCAGAGATCATCATACTCCTCATCGGAGAAGAGTTCAGGGGACCGGCGACCTGGGCCATCTGAATCTGAGGAATCCTCAGCAAGCAATGCTCTCCGGTCTGATGCCCTGAGCTCTCTCTTGGTTCTCCGATCTTCTCGCTCACGAGCACTGAGCTCCGGACAATCATACTGATAATGTCCGGTCTTGTGGCAGTGGTAACACTGATCTACATTAGAAACACCCTTTTTGTCAGTGTACCTTTTATCAGATGACTCCCTCTGGCTCCCTGATGATCTTTCAGGCTTGGAGCTGGATCTTCTGGGATCAACATCATCTCTTCTCTTGGAGCTTTTCTCATCTCTGTGCCGCTCAGGCTCATCTCGTTCTCTCCTGGATTCAGAACCCCTCATCTCTTCCCTCCGGGGGCTCGATCTCCTGGGGCTGGAATACATGCGGTCACGATTGTCAGTATAAAACTTCTTATACCTGCCGAAACAAGAGTTCAGCTTTTCGAATCGTCATGCCATCAGGCTGTACTCCAGGGCTAGCTCATCCTTGTTCATCTCTCTGAGTGATTTCGAGCCAGATCCAGCCTCAGGCTCAGGAGTAGCTTTAAGAGCCACACTCTTTTCTTTCTTAGGTGTCTTCTCCTCACTCACATCCTCACTGACAGCACCTTTCTTCTTCCTCTTATCGAGGTCGAATTCCAAAGCCTTTAACTCTGAGAATAGGTGAGAGTAAGGGATGTTTGTGAGATCCTGAGTGTTCTTCAACAAGATCACTCCTGTGTCCCATCTTTCAGGGAGACAGTTCAAGATTTTTTTTAACCTCCCTTTTGGGAAAGTCTTTCCCAAGGGTTGTCAGCTCGTTCATTATCTTAATGAACTGAGCTTCCATATGATCGATGGACTCACATTCTAACATCCGAAAGGCCTCAAACTTCCTGATAGCAAGATCACGCTTGTTCTCCTTGATCTTCTCTGAGCCCTCACTCATCTCCTTAAGTGCATCCCAGATCTCCTTCGCAGTTGTCAGATGCATGAGCCTAACTGAATTCTCGTAAGAAACGGTGTGGAGTATAATGTTCTTCGCAACATTATCCAGTCTAATTTGCTTAATCTGATCAGCAGTAAGCGCGGACCTCTCCATAGGCTCATCTTCGGCAGCCGGAACAGGGACATTACCAGCTACGGGCCAGATGGTCTGAAGATTCCTCATAAATCTGATAGGACCATGCTCAATCACCTGGGGCATCTGATCATGGATGGAGTAGAGATGTGCAAGGACCCTGAATTTCCAATAATCATAATTATCAATAGAGAATTCAGGAAGATTGCCTTCAAGGCTCTTAGAACCGGATGCCATGATATGCAAGTTTTCAGAAACAAGATCTGTTCAGTTGACCACCAAAAGTTTATCCTCAGAAACTGTTGGTAAACAAAGTCAGTGGTCTTTTGAACCACTGCTCTGATACCACTTGTTGGTCCCGAAATGAGTATAAATCAGTGTATGGGGGGAATACACTGATGTCAGATTTTTCCGAAAGACTCAGGAAAATTCTCTTTTAAACTTAGTCAGGAAGCTCCTGATGTGTTCAGTAAACTAATGGTCCTCAGGGGCAGCAGGGACGGATCAGTAATGAACCAAATAGGTTAAGTCAGAGTTGTGCTCTCAGAAGCTCAGTAGAGATAACAATCATACTGACCGCTCGGAAGCTAGTCAGTTGGGCTACTATATCAGTAAGCTCAGTTTAGTGCGGAATGTTAGCCCTTAAGTTTCTACTCGTTTTAGTTCCTGAAAACTTATCAGTTTGCTTAGTGAAAACGTGGTTAAGGTTGGTGCACAGTTTTAAGGTCAGGATGACAAAGTCAGTCCTGATGGTTTTCCAAAACAATGCAAGTATGCTTCAGTTTAGTATGATGACAATTATGATCATGAGCAAATAGTAAATCAGCACACAAGGGTCTTTTTAACGTGGTTCGGAGATAACCAACTCCTACGT
The DNA here is from genome assembly GCA_026898435.1 of Prunella vulgaris. Lineage (NCBI taxonomy): Eukaryota > Viridiplantae > Streptophyta > Magnoliopsida > Lamiales > Lamiaceae > Prunella > Prunella vulgaris. The sequence continues at coordinate 279,571 of JAPKLY010000037.1, forward strand.
CCACGACCTGATTGAACAGGAAGCTATCCTCAAAACCCTGAGGATAGGTAATTGATTTTTACATGCCAAGGGCCACGAGTAGCCAACTTCCTCTCTTAGGAACTGACCCCTGGGTGGTTTTACAAGTCCCAGTCCTTCATACCAACCAACTCACACACTGAGGGGTTTGATATTCACGTTTTCCAACTATTGTGTATTGATCCTTCTAACAAATCAGTTCTAAGGATAGGATCAATACTCTAAGAAAAATACAAAAAAGATTCCTACTACAACACTAGGGAAATTTAAAGTTTCAGAGTGTTGCTTCAAATGAACTTTGAGTGCTTGGAATCTTGAGAGTTTCTCTTGGAAATTTCCCATTAGCCTTGAATGGGAGCAAGGCCTTCTGTATTTATAGGAAGGTTTGAAATAGATCCGTTGGAGGAGATCCATTTCAAACACCTCTATTTTAGGTAGGTGCAGGTACTGGTTGTCCTTGTCTGACAGAGACCATACCTAGCATGGTAAAGTTTCTGATCCGCCGCCTGCACCTCTGAGAAGCATTAAATGTGCTCAATCTCCGTACATACGTCTCGCCTTCTAACTGGTCGCTTTGTCAACAACTAATTTGTCGGCATTGACTTTATTGAACCTCGTACATTTATAACTCTGAGTCTCTCGTTCTTTACTCAGCATAAATGTTTGTCTTATGTTGGAGACTCTGACATTCTTTCTGCTTCATCATACTTCCATTCGCACGTGTAACTTTTGGGTCTCAGGACTTACAAATATCAGGTTAACTGATACTAGGCCCAAGTCAGGTCTTATGAACATCAGAAGGACGTTCAGCCTGATCAAGGTTACATGGTGCCTTCACTGATAGAGACTTCCCTGAGCATGCTTAGTCTACTCAGTTCTGTCAGGATCAGTGGTCTTCTTCAGGATGGCTTCTAAGCATCTTCAGGAGTCTTTCTAGGTTTTTCAGGTTCAGCTTCAGGTTGATCCTCTTCTGGATGATCAACGCCTTCAGGGTTGGAGATACTTTAGACTTCAGACTTTAAGGACGTCTCCATCAGTCTTCACTCCTCAGTACGTTCCCCCTGAACTGAATACCTGTGAATAGAAAATCTATTCTAACCTATCTATCCTGAGTCTATCATCCTGATAAACTATACTTAGGCAAATTCATCAAGGGGTTTTGGGATCTAATCAAAACACTCAGATTGTCCCAACAATATCAATGAATTGCTTTTTTTTTTTTTTAAATAAGCTTAATTAAATATCTTCAAGTATGGATGATGATGACATATAGTAAGTCTAATTAAACATTTAAATTTTTTATAAATATTTAAATAACAGAACTATTTGTGTACTTATTTCTATATGGATGATTATTTTTTCTCTTGTGATTTATATCCATTGGATCGTTTTAATTAATTGATTTTGGAATAATATTTATAGCATTAATATTCAACGTCATTTAGGGAGACATTATGTTTTGATTAATTTACTAATGAATAAGATATTTAATTGAGGCTATAATTTTGCATACATTACATTTTCTGCATTATATTTAAAGTAGGTTCGTAGCTGATGCGTTTTCTTTATTTAAGTAATATATATATATATATAAACAATTAGCTTCAATTATTTATTTACATAATTGTTTTATTTTTGTAATATTTTTTATGACATTAATATTAAACATCATTTAGGGAGACGTTATATTTTGATTAATTGATTAATGAATAAGATATTTAATTGATGCTACAATTTTGCATACATTACACTTAAAGTAGGTTCGTAAGTAATGCATTTTCTTTATTTAAGTAATATATATATACACACACACATATATACACACTTATTTCAATCAATAATTGTTTCTAATTACAAATTCCTGATTCTAAAAGTCAATGTATTACTCAATAATATCAATTAATTATTTTTTTAAATAAGCTTAATTAAATATCTTCAATTATGGATGATGATGACATATAGTAAGTCTAATTAAATATTTAAATATTTACTAAATATTTAAATAACAGAACTATTTATACTTATTTCTATATGGATGATCATTTTTTCTCTTGCGATTAATATCCATTGGATCATTTTAATTAATTGATTTTAGAATAATATTTATAGCATTAATATTCAACATCATTTAGGGAGACGTTATGTTTTGATTAATTGACTAATGAATAAGATATTTAATTGAGACTATAATTTTGCATATATTACATTTTCTGCATTATATTTAAAGTATGTTCGTAGGTGATGCGTTTTCTTTATTTAAGTAATATATATATTCATAAATATATATAAACAATTAGCTTCAATTATTTATTTTCGTAATTGTTTTATTTTTGTAATATTTTTTATGACATTAATATTTAACATAATTTAGGGAGACGTTATGTTTTGATTAATTAATTAATTAATGAATAAGATATTTAATTGATGCTACAATTTTGCATACATTAAACTTAAAGTAGGTTCGTGGGTAATGCATTTTCTTTATTAATATATATATATATATATATATATATACACATTATTAGCTTCCATTTTCAACTATATAATTGCTTTATTTTTTTTCTTTTTGCAGGAAAATTTGTTTTATTAAAGTATTTTTGAATTTTTTAGAAGGTCAATGATGATATGAATATTGTGCCTTTTTCATTAAAACTGCTTTAGGAGTTTCTAAACAATCTCAAGATGATATACATGTATAAGTACATTGTCACAGATTGATATTTTTTTTAAAGTGATCTACCCAATTAAGTGTTCTATCCACTTTTGAGATTATGTTTTTTTTTTTTAAATGATGGATTGAGAAAATTTTATTTTAGTTTGAATTGCATTACCACAATAATTCAGTGTAAATATTTGTATGAAATTCAAATATATATCTTATTATATTATAGATGTAATTTTTTTTATATGTTATATCTTTTTATAGAGTAACTATATGTGGCGTCAACATAAAAAAATTATGGGACCGATTGGTATAATGCAATAGCATACGAACGAAGTTAGTATTTATGAATTTATTCTAATCATATATTTGCTAAAAAAAAGTTAATTTGAATCATGGTTTCGCAAAGAATGATGATTCCCAAAAATAAAGAGTAGTCATTTCTTCCAAATATTATGATTTTAGTTATTTTATTATTTGAGGAATCATTTTTTTATTTAATAATATATTAATTTTATTATTCTTATTTTAAAATTAAAATTGCATTCTTTTTTAAAATATATATTTGTATTGTAACTAATAAAATATAATTAATAATATTACAATTATCTATTCATAAAAATAATTCTTCCATAAAAAATCATTATTATTAAACGTTTAATAATATACATAATAACAATAATTGATAATAAATATATTATTAAATAAAATTTCAACACTACATAATTAATTTAAAATAAATTTAAACAAAATTACATTTCAAGTCAATATCAATTATGAAGATGATCATTTTTATATCATTCAAAATTCTCACTTTCATTTCATTCAATCATAATTTATTGAAATTCAAATATATATTTCATTATATTAGTGATGTAATTTTTTTTATATATTATATCTTTCTATAGAGTATAGACCACAAGATTAACAAGTTTGTACAAATTTTCTTCCAAGCATAATATATATCGCAATTGATTAATTCTCTAATCAACTAATCAGGTAAGGTTGTGTTTACTTTGTGATCAAGAGTTTGGATTAATTTGATTGAATATAAGATAGAGATGATTAATTCTAAAATATTTTTTGTTTATTTATTGGTAGATCTTCTCTGAATAATTTTTGTATTAAGAATGGAAAGTCTGTATCGACCAAAAGATAGACGTATATTTTACATTTGTAATTCTTTTTATTTTTCTTTATGTTTTTTTATCTCTAAATTTATTTTATTTTATTTTTAACGACATGTCGTGTTAGTTACAAAGGAAGATCTTCATAAATATATTGCAAATATCCACATGCTATTAAAGTTCCAATTTTATTTGAAATTCAAGAAGTCTAAGAAGCTTGAGAATATTCTGAGCTTTTAGTTACTTTTCTTTTTTATTTACTAACTTTTTTCATTCTTTTTAAACTACTTTTTCTTTTTGCGTTCACTTTTATTTCATTATTTATTTTTAAAATCTATTAAATTGTTACAGCTGCATTTCCGCAAACATTTTACCAATATATATCACAATTCCCAACTAGAAAGTGAATTTCATTCACCGTTCAATGTGTGATTTTTCCGCAGATAAACATGAAGTTGAGTTGATATTTAATGAAGTATCATGGTTTTAAAATTTTGGTGTTCATTTTAAAAATTATTTTGATGTGAAATCTGAAGAACTGGTCTTTTTGGAGGAAGAGAAAGATGTTGAATTCTCTTTTGTATCGTTCAATGGTTTTGATGGTTGTATTAATGAGATTTTTGGTGAACGTTTTCTCAACTTTCGGTTAACATTTTGGGTAACATTTTTTAATATATTTTAATTTTATTAATTCATATCCTTTATTTTTTAAGATATTTTTATTTTAATCTTTTGTGTATTAAAATTAGATTTTTAAAAATATTTCAGGCTTAGAAATGTTTCATAGCATTATTCCGGAGTTTGTTGTTCAATTTTCTGATCACATTGTACGTATATCTATTTTCTTTTGGTCCACTAAGAGTTCAATTTTATTAATCTTTTTATTTTATTGTTAGACAGTTTTAATTTATTAATTTATATTTAAGATGATTCCAAATCTGATGTGGCATTATTTGAACATACATTGTCGGAGCAGTTCTTTATTAGGACTCGAGTAGAAAGCAACATATATATTTTCACACTTCTCGAGTCTATTGTTTACATTTTAATGTTAGAAAAAGATGATTTTGTGCATTGGAGAACCAGTGTGAAGTTAAATATTTAACTTTATCGTTTGACGGGATTGAAATATTTTTTGTAAATATTTATATGAATTCCAAATGTGAATTTGGTTCGTCCATTGCGGATGAGGATTATGGTAGATCGACTTTGTAATTTGATTTTGGTTATTTTAATTTTTATATTAATATTGTGATTAAGGAGTAATTTATGTTATGACAAGTTATCTTTGATTCTGTATTCAAGTGTTTGTGTAATTTCTTTAAATATTTTTTTAGTAACAGTTGCTGAAACTATTTTGTAGGCTAATCCTAAAAATGAAAGATTACTTTTTCCAAATTATCCTCTTAGGAATATTATTCCAGCGATGAGGATGGAGATGAGAATCATTTGAATTTTTCTAATCTTCATTATTTTTCTGTAAAGGATCACCGAAAAATACTTAGGTTGGAGTAAAAGTTCAAAGATTAAATATTTAATGTTTCAAAACTCTCTTCAGAAGATCATTGACGATGAAATTCCATTAGTAGTACAATACTCTCACCATTAAAATTTTTTGTGTCATTCATTTAGGAGATATTTCTCATTTTGATAATTATTCAAACTTAATAACAGACAATCCATCTCTACACCACCGCCTCTCCAATAAATTTATATTTGCAAATAATTTCGAAGAGAGTGTCAGGAGATTTTTTTTTTTAAAATATTAAGAGCTAAGATCATGCTAAAAAAAATTTAAAAAATTTAATTCGGGGGCCTAAATGAGTTGCCAAATTTTAGAATTTTTTTGTTAGCATGATTTTACAAGTTGATGTAGCAAAATTTAGTAATATTGTTTGTTAAAAAATAATGGACATGTGCACTTGGACTTTGAGCACGACTTCAATTTATTTTATCCAAACATTCATTGCAGAATTTAAAGAAATATTTTTCAAAATTACGAGTAATAAATTGGATATATCCCTAAGTCAATATAAGGAGATTATTCTCCTCTTGATTAGGCAATTTTTCAAATTTTATTTCTCATATTTATAGTATTGGTTGTTAGGTAACTATTAATTTCAAAACAGTATCAATTAGAGTAATAATTTATTACTTCCCTAATTTTAAAATATTGTAGTTATAAATTTAGGCCTAAGATCACAATATCATTCTCTAAGCCTTCCATTATATCTTTTTCTTTCATATTATCCTGTTATATTCATTTGTTTGGGTAGTTATTATGTTTTTGTAAATAATTCTTTTAATGCATGTGATACTCAATTTGTTTAAAAAAAAATCTTCACTTTGAGTTTGTGTAGAAATTAAAGATTTCTATTTACACACAAAATCTATCTTTCTTTTCAAAATTTATAGATTAATTAATTACATACTCATTTATATTTATATTCAATATATATATGTAGTAGAGAATGGAGTCAAAAATTGTCTCTATCAATAGTATTAATCCAATAAAGGATATATACTTGGACTTTACAAATTAAGATCATACGTTCTTGGATGGTGTACTAAAGAATCAAAAGAGTAAAATTACTACGAGTTGATTCTGATTGATGAGAATGTAGTCAATTTTATTTTAATAAATATCTATTCATTGATTATGTTGTTGTTAAATGTAAAATACATGTTTGAACTAACATTTTCATTAATGCAATATTTGTAGGATAGCAAGATCAAGACTACTATTCCGAGAACCTTATCAAAAAGTTTAAGAATATGATTAAAAAGATGCAAACTTATATAACATCAAATTTTGGTATATGTTAAAATATGTGAAAAACTCATACCACACTGCACCTTAATAAGCTTAACATCTTTTTTCATACTAATATTTAGAGTTGTCCTCCATTTGACTTTACCAAATTATTTCTTTCGATGAAATAAGTTCAGACAAAAGAAGAAGAAGAAGAAGAAGATAAGATCCTTCGATGTTTGATATATTAGTTAAATATTATTTAATTTTCTTATGTGGTTATTTATTTATTTATTTCATGTTTGAGTCAATTTATTTAATTTTATTTAGAAGATATAATTGGATTATTGTGTTTATTGATGAAGTTGAAATTGTTAAAGTGAATGAAAGGTTAGGTGGAAAATTATTTTTTTCGTCCGGTAACTGTATCTCTTTTTTATTTTCGTTCTGCTAACTTTTAAAATTTGATTTTAATCCTATAAATTACATATTCTCTTTGTTCCAGCCAACTTTTAAATTTTAGTTTTAGTCCTATAAGTTTATCACTTTTTCATTTTAGTCCTGTAACTTTACCTTTTTTTTAGTCCTATAATAGTTAGTGGACTATAAGACCAAAATAAAAAAAATATGTAAGCTATAGAATTAAAATCAATATTTGAAAGTCAGCAGGACAAAAATAAAAAAAGAGGTAAAGTGACATGAATAAGATCAAAATTTGAAAGTTAGTATGAAAAAAATTAAATTATGTAAAGTTATAGTACAAAAAAATTCCCTAAAATAAAATATATTTCTTAATTATCAACTATTATTTAAATTAAAAAAATATGTATAATTAGCTTCCGTGCAACTCACGGGCAGACACAACACTAGTTCATCTAAAATGGGCATCAATTCGGGGTTTTTAGATTCGGATTCCAATTTGAGTGGCGCTAATCATCCATAATATGGACATACATAATACTCCCTCCATCCCGTAGGAATTTGCACCCTACGGGATGGCACATTTTTTAAGGAAAATGTGTTTAATATATAAAGTAGTGGCATATGGGTAAATATATGTAAAGGTTTGTGAGTGTGCACGTAAATCAATATTTCTTTTTTTTAGTAGTGTGCAAATTTGTGTGGGACGTCCAAATAAGGAAAGTGTGCAAATTCATGTGGGACAGAGGGAGTACTTATTATGGTAATTTTTATCTTAAAATTTAATACAATTACTAATATATTCTTAATGAAATCAATCAAAATTTCATTTCAAATTTGAATTCGGATTTCAAATTCAAATTTCAAATCTTTCTCTCTCTCTCTCTCTCTCTTTCTCTTATTCCAACATAAAATTAAATACAAGATTTAAAACTAAATTATCATCCTCTCTCTTTATTAAAGATTTCCTAAACCTAACCCTAATTAGGGTTCATATCACCTTCCGACCGCCTCTTACTCCAAAATAACTCATCCCTTCAACACCATCCATCTTTGACGAATCTACCTCCGGCGACGATTACACCTCCGACGAATCCACCACCGTCATTCCGAATCTTCTTCATCAATCCCTCTATTTCAATGACGACAAAAAGGGATAATACTCATAAATTTTATGTTGTGTTCAAAGGTGTACGGATTGGGATCTATGGAAGTTGGTCCGAATGTGCACCAAATGTCATCGGGTTCAAAGGAAGTTTATTCAAATCTTTTTTGACATTAGATGAAGTTGTTAATGCATATATATCTTATTTTGGATGAAACATCAATGCAGTTGATGCCAAAAATGATTCTCTTGAACGGAAATTGAAGGAAGAAGAAATATCCAGTGAGGTTGCAAATGAGTTTGATAGAGTTGCAAATAATATTTGTAGTTGCAATTCCTATTCTAATCTTGATGTTCCAATGTTAATAAAACTTGTAATTGTTGGTTGTATTCCTGGATTTGTTTCAGCCATCATTACTTATATGTATACGTAATATGAATGTTAAATTAATGATACTCCATTTTGTGGGTTTTTTTTTATTGTTTTGTTGGATTCGTATATTGTTCGAAGTAAACAATAATTAAACATACACATTAACATTCAATTTGTTCATATATTTTTTTTAAATTGTTCGAAGTTAAAATATACTCTTATGATATATATGGGATAATCATTTTAGTGATAAAATGTTTCAATTTGTTCGTATATTGTTCAAAGTTAAAATATATGATATATATGGGATAATCATTTAAGTTATAAAATGTTTCAATTGTTCGTATATTGTTCGAAGTTAAAATATATGATATATATGGGATAATCAACAAAGTGTTAAAATACATATGTTAGTATATCATAACAATTTCATAGTGATATTTGTGTAAACTTTTGAAGTGATTGAACAAGTCTTAAGTAATTGACCAAGTCCAGTTCTTATAATCAAATGAAAAAAATTTGAAGTGATTGAACAAATGTAATCAAATGAAGTATTCAAATTACTATTAAATGATAGATCGTGAATAAATAAATAAATAAAGTAAAAAAATCTTTAAATATAACATAATTTCCATTAATATTAAAATTTTAAACACACAAAATTTGAGCATTTATATAAAGCCCGTTTACATATATATATATATATATATATATATATGGCATGTATATGGCCTAAGGTCATATACATACTTAACAAAGATGAAATAGTACTAGAAAATCGGTAAAGCCACCCACCACCAACCCCCAAACACTCAACCATCGTTGTTAAAATCCGCAGCCATATTAACCATTCCTTCGCCAACATCATTAGCAACACTGCATTGTTCCTCCTCGTTGATGCTTGAGTCTTCTAGTATTATTGGTCCTAGTCTTCATTACCTCCTGGAAAATTTTACAACTTGTTACATGGCTCGTCTTCAAGAATGACATCATTGACAAATTTTGGATCGAGAGCATTGATCATCCTTCTAAAAAAAACTTTGACATCGGCCTTTAGTTCTTCATGCTGATTTTTGTTGTATTCGTATATGTCACGCCCAGCATAAATAGATTTAAGTTATGGATTATAAGTCGCATTTGAGGTTTTAAAGTTAAGTTGCGCGTAGGGTTATATATTGTGCTTTAGTTCTTTAAGTTTTTCACGAGCCTTAAGTATTAATTTTCTGATGATTAAGTTAGTAAAGTTGATTTTAGTATTTGGGAATTAAGATTAAGTTCTTGATAATTTTGGGCCTTAGTATGTGAATGAAAAGTTAGAGAGCCAAATTAAGATATGATCCAATTAAGTATTTAATTTAAGGATTAAGAGGATTTAAGTTGATTGGTTATTAAGTGTTATAATTCAAATTGGATTGAGAAAATTAGGATTTATTAAGTACCAATTTATTAAGGGTATAGAAGTAATTTTAGTGAGTTTGTTATTTAGAGATAAGGATGAATTTATATGGGATCTTGACTAGGATATGTGATTAAAGATTAAGATCAGGAAATTAGGAATGAATCTTTTGGAATCTCGATTAGATTTTATATGATGAGGTTTTAGATCAAGAAAATATCCAAGGTTTAGATTTTCTTGAATATAAATATCAAGAGATTATTATCGGAATTATTTGGACTTTAAGCGAAGGAATAATGTTAGGACTTTAAGGTATTACTCTCAAGGGATAAATGTGCATGTTGCAAAGTTAGACTATATTTGTCGGATATGTAAGGAGTTAAGTTAAGATTTTATTGCTAGGTGTTAAATGTTACTTGCAAAAGTTGTGTTGGGACAATCTGAGTATTTTGATTAGATCTCAAAACCCCTGATGAATCTGCCTAAGTATAGTTGTTCAGGATCAAATAGTTCAGTATAGTTAGGTTAGGAATTCAGTACAGGAGGAACTTGCTGAAGACTGAAGAATATTGGAGTCGACCCAATTTGCT